>CAKNXH010079540.1:0-12326 GCA_932178445.1 Andricus quercusramuli | reverse complement strand
AGTTTACAGAAATCTAATACCTTCTCTAGTGAGAATGTAAAAAAATGTTGGCTTTTGAAGTATACCGGGTTTTTAAAAATGCTTTGATTCAATCAAAAATACCTAGAAAACTGAAAGCAACTACCCAAAAAAGACGTCCAATAGCAATGCCAATAAAAGCTGATTAATAATTTGTTATTTTAAAAGCAATTTTTATAACCAAATATCCATATAAGGTATTTTTGATAGAATAAATAAAGTTTTTGTATGCAATCGATGATATATTACTTGAAAATGGAACCTGAGTATCACATTTGGTCACCAAATAAGAGTTAATGATTGTTAAAAGTACCTTAAATAACAAATGCACTATTTGGCTATTTTTGAAGGTAAAAACTTGATTTTTTCGATGCAATTAACTGTAAATAACTAAACTCTGAATTTTTGAGAACATTTTGATTACAGTAAACAATTTTTTATTGTAAACAACAATTGTTTAAACAAATTTTTATCATTCTATGTATTTATAAGTAAAATACCGCTTTTTCACGAATTATCAGCCAGTTGCTTAGCAATCATTTTTTACTAATGATCGATAACATTTGGCAACTGTTTAATCAAACTTAATTAACAAATGCATTATTTGGCCATTTTTCAGCGTTTAAACTTGTTTTTTTGTGTAATCAACTGTTAATAACACATTTTTCAACTTTTTTCGATAGTTCGATAACGATCCACTATTTTCATTTTTATTAACAATGTAGCAAACAAATTTTTCTCGGCTAATGCATTTGTAAACTAAAATTTTTTTTATTGTGGAATATAATTAAAATTACATAGCAATAATTCCTTGCCATAAGTTGATGAAAATTGACGATTTATTAAAGAAATTTAATTTCTACTTGACTTTCTTTTTGAGTTGACGGAATTGATCGGTTAATTTTGAAAATAACCTACTACAATAAAATGATCGGAGTCAGCACTAATAAAATGATCAGAGCTAGTACTATTAGGTAGTTTCTAGAAGCATACATGAAATGATAAAAATTTGTTTGAACAATTGTTATTTACAGTAATAAATAGTTTAGTGCCATTAAAATGTTCTTAAAAATTTTTAATTTTCAGAGGTACAAACTTGGTTTTTTCGATGCAATCAACTCAAAATCTAATTTTCTGTACAGAAAATTTGGACGAATAGCTCCTAATATATAATATATTGAAATTGAAGATCATCCTCTAATTATTATTATACAATAAACTGCAACTCTCAAAAAACATCATAATAATTAATTTAAATTATATGGATTGAAATAATTACGTATAACTATTCATATTATTATTATAAAGTAAAAAAATTTATTCATTATAACAACATTTTATAGCTGAAAGAATCATTAAAACCAATGCTCACAGGAATATTAGGTGTCCTCTCCGATTTTCTTCGGTCTCACATATGTTGTAGTACTTGTAAAAGTAAGCGACACGTATTTTTTCTTACGTGCTAAAAATGGTTCTAAGGGGGTAAAAACCACCCCTGAAAAGTGTGGTACCAAATACCCATTTAATTGCTTCACATATAATAACAGAATCTTTCACAATCAAACCAACTCGAACAATGTCCTCACGATCAAGAAACTTATATATGTCAGTTTATATATTTGGAAATAGTTTTAATTTTAGGAAGAAGCTTTTTTGAAGATATCGATTAAACGTTCAGTCTTGCTTTCATCGTTCTCGAATTAAGAAGTCAATATCTTTGTTCCTACAGTGAAAAACAATGGACAGTTTATTTAGTCTTTTGAAGATGCTAATAAATCCCTTGATTGTAATAAACCTTTTGTTAGTTGTATTCCGATCCAGGAAAATACCTGACAGTGAAGTTAATAATGCAGAACAACAACTGGCAGATCATTTTCAAGAAATATTAATTCAGGCTATGAATGAGTTCAATGGCGTTGAGATTGTAGAAGAAAATACTTTAGACTTTTCAGAACCATACAAACACTGGGAGGCTTCCGCTGTGGAAGACACTTATGCAGAGTGTACTCCTAAACTTGGTTCCAGAACAAATGAAGCTGTTTGTATAAAAGACGACGAAGATGTTGGCTTCAATTATAAAGAAAGAGCAGTGGAGTTTTGGCGACGTGGAACAAGAAAAAGTAATCGTGAGTTAAGTGCTGTTCAAAATCGGTTCAGAAAAGTAACATCAGTGCGTCGATTGAGGCGATGAGCAGGACAAGTAAATAAAGAAGGTACATATGTGGAAAAGTTACATCGTATTGCGGAGTACACATTGAACAATTTTTAAAGTGCAACTGATGCTCGTATGGTAGTTCACGATGCAGACTTACGGAAATGGGGTCTATATGCTAAAAACATCCTTGATTTTGATGATACACGATTTGAAGCATCTGACTGGTGGGTGTGGAGGTTTAAACGAAGTCACCGAATAACTTCCAGAAAACTCAACAAATTTATCTCCAGAAAAACATTAGAACATAAGGAAAAGTTAAAAGTAGATGCGGAGAATTTTCTTAACGAAGTGAAGCCGTAGATCACTCAATATGGGAGAGATAATGTTTATAACTCGGATCAAAGTGGATTCCAGTTAGAAATGCATTCTGGGAGAGCATTGGCAATTGAAGGTACACGCAAGGTCGAATGTGTTGTCCAATTCATTTCTTCTACAACTCACGGCTACACTATTCAACCCACGATTTCTGCGGATGGAAAGCTTCTGTCTCCACTTTATCTTGTCTTAAAAGAGCCAAGTGGAAAATTTTGACCCATTGTGCAAGAAACCATTTTTCGACCTATAAATTTCTTTGTAGCTGCATCCAAATCTGGAAAACTGACGTCTGGTAAATTTGTTTATTTCTAACAATTTGTAGTCATAAAATAAAGTTATCAGCGTCATTAAATTTGACAAATTATTTTGCCTACAGAACATTTTCAGAGCTGGTCAAATGCTTTCCGAATGTATAGGGCCGACAAGCGTGTTGCTCATAGACTCTTGGACTAGACATTGCCCAGAAGTTGTACGGCAAGCAGCACCTGCTGGGAAGAATATAATTCCTATAGGGATTATACTGGGTCTTCTACTGGGAAAGTTCAGCCCCTTGACGTCTACGGATTTCACATATGAAACTTATGTGCGACATTTTTCAGATTCAGTTATACTGTTAGACTATGATTTAAGTCTGCACATATGAAATAATATTATGAAGTTACTGTTTTTAGTACATAATCAATTATCTTCACCAAGGTATCACAGTCTTTTTAAGTACTCCTGGTTTAAAAGTGGTTACGTTGCAGAAAAACCAGGAGAATTTGAGAATCCGGTAGACTTTTCCTTCAAAACATTTTCCAACACATTATGTGAAATTAAAGGATGTGAAAATGTAGCCGTTATTAGATGTTAGTGGTGCAAAAAATCGTAATGTTTCAAACATTTCTTCGAAGAGCATCACTACTGTACCACTTACAATGAATAAACAAGTCTAAGGATGATTGTTGGTCTGATAAATTTTATTTTCTTAGCACGTGCAACATATATTTTTCCCAAATTTTTTTGGTTGAAATCATGCCCGTTCGGATGTTTTTTGTATAATTAAAAATTATCGTGGGGTACTTCACCCCCCCCCCCTAATTTTTCGATCAAGTTTACAAAATCACGTTTTTCATCTTCTTCTATTGTGAGGACACAGCAAAACTATGTCGCTGATCGCCTTCCGTCAAAACGTTGTGTTTAAATTTTGACAAAAGACTCATTCAAGTGTCAAAATGACCAAAATGGACGTGGCAACATCCTATCCTAAAATGTGTTTACGTGTAACCCGCCTAACGTAACAATTTCATAAACAAGTGTCGAATTCTTGCGTTTTTTGGTAATTTTCCTCTGATGGACGTCGGTCTTTCACTAGTTAACGTGTTATTTTATGAGTTTAGGTATACCTAATCACAGCGCATAATATAAATATAAAGATAACAAAAGAATCGCTTTAATATTTTAAAAATGTGAATGTAATCAGAAAAGTTCATGAATTCTAATATTTTATTCAAATTTAAACAAGGTAATTTGGCGAAAGGCGATCAGCGCTGCAGTTTCGCATTTCCCCGCTGAGTGAAATTGGGAACTATAATCACAATAATCGTGTCACGCCCCTGTTTTATACAAATAGAATTATTTGGCTGCAAAACTAGGTGAAGTTAGTCGCAAATTGTTAATTTTTCCTATTAAAGGATTCCTGTTGAGACAAATGAAAATCTTCTCAACCTTTAATTGAAGAGGAAATTCCAATTACGTCAAGAAACATCCTTTTGTCACGAAAGGTCTTTCTCTGAATGTTCTTGTGCAATTTTGCTGCACAATTTGATTTTTTGTTGTTTATGTTTGTTTAACAAATATACTGTCAAATATTTAATGAACAGATACATTAAGCCATAGACCCTGTGTCCTTCTCTAGCGTTCGGGTCTTTTACCGTTCTCAAAAATTGGATTCCTGGTCAACTATACAAATTTTTGATTAAAGTAAGTTCTAATTTAATTTCGGTAAGGATTGGATAATTCTAAAAGAGCATTAACAACTGTACATTTGAAATTAGTTTTATATGATTTAAAAAACTTAATTTAAGAAACTAAACATTAACAAATTAGTAACGTTCCTGATGGAGCATTTAAAAATTAAGAAACTTCGAAACAAATATTTGCGAATTTTAACTTTTGAAACCAAACAACTTTTGTTTCAAGGTTTTACAACTTAAACTTTTTCAGAATTGCGCATTCAAAATTATAATTTGAAATTGAAATTAAAGAAATTTTCAAAATGATAATAATTATTAAGATGTATCATATCATGTAGCATCATATGCCATTCAAAGTGATTGGATAGATTTTCTTATTAAAAAAATGAGATTTCTGTATCGAAAAAACATTTGCTGTAATTTTCACTGTTCAAAATTAAAGAATTTCAAATATTGTAAACCTTCAAAGTTTATTTATTCTTAAAACGTTGAGAATTATATGATTTCTAATTGAAAGCTTTACACATAATAATTCCAAGGCTAATGGAACCGTTAAAAATTAAATAATTCCAAACTTCTTTTAAAATTGAAGTATTCTACAGTTAAGTTCGTGAAACTAAATCGTTAAAAATTATTCATTTATAAATTATACATCACGCTTTTTAAAATCTATAGTACAAAAGTAATAACTTGAAAATCAATCATAAAGCATGTCCTTGCATGTTGAGCAACTTCGTGTTACATAATAAAAGTCAAACATGGTGTCAAAACTGACGTATGCTATAATAAATTGTCAAATTGAAAGTTGGACATCGGACAATGTAAATGAATGAATTGGAAGATTATTATAAAGAATCGTCTGCAATCATTTAAAATAATAATGTTGTTTATAACTTTCCTCCTTTTTCAGTGAAAAAGAAAAAAGTGAAGGGAAGTTAAAAAATCCGATTAGGAGGTTTCGCCAATATGTAGATCAGCGCCTATGCAAGATTTGACCATATTCATTCCTCTTTCAAATATATTTAACTGTTTAAAACAATGCGTATTCGTCGACGATCAAATTAGTGAAAACTGACTGATAATTTTACTGTAGTTCAGTCATTTCAAGCAACTTATAGATTCAGTCAGCAATATTGACTTATTCATCTGATAAATCGATTCATTTTGGCAGTAGAAATGACTCATTTTTCAGTCGAAATATGTTGAATCAGTTGAATCAGTAAAATTTGTACTGACTTAAATTTAGAGTCTTTCATCACGAATTGTGATATACAGTGAATAATTGAGAAAAATGCAACATACGTTTTTCATAACCTCTGCTATATTATAACAAAGTTGATTGGAAAGAAAATAGCATAAATACAATATTTTCAGTAAATAATGTTTGTATTTCAAAATGTTTTACACGAAAAACATAAATGTTTGAATAAGAAGGCTGTTCAAAATAACAACGAGTGTGACGTAAGAACGCTCATGCGTTTCATTATTGTTATATCTATAAAAAGGTCCCATTTTGCGCGCACAGATGGACAGATAGACTAAGTTGAAAAATGATTTTCTGGGGCAATTTTAAGGTTGAAACTAAGAAAGATGCATTCAAAGTCGGCTATTGCGAGGTCCAGGAATTCCAGGATTAACCCCATAAGGTTGAGGTGGATTTTTGCCATAATGTTGTTGATACAGTTTGTAAGCTTCATTAACTGGCTCTTGTGGAGGTTGAGGATAATTTCCATAATATTTTTGAAACAGGGCTTCATGCCCTGCTGCATCTAGGGGTTTAGAGTCCGGAATAATTTTGGGTACTGGAGTTAGCTGATTGTTGTGGATATTTGGATCACTTTGTTGAAAACCAGGTCGATTTTCGTAATTTACTCGTTGATCAGGATTTCGAGATATAGGTACTCTAGGTGGACCTTCGAAACGTCGCATACCTGATGATATTTCTGCAAAAAGACAAATGAGATTGATCAATTTTCAATGTTAATAATGTATTCAAAAATAGTAAAAGCGCAGAACAAAATAGCTCAAGTGAATTGCTCGTGATCGGTCATTCAGGGAAATTCTCGTAAATTAAATTTTACAGATAAAATATCTGACCTCTGAAAGCTGACAAGAAAATAATATGTTCCAGTAAAAAGATCTGCTCGCAAAAAACCCTGATATTTTATCTAAGCCAAGTATTGAAATAATAATAATAATAATTATTATTATTATACTTACTAATATGATCAAAGAAAAGCATGATGATGAGGACACCAGCACAGTAAAGGAGCTTCATTTTCTGTTTACGTATAGATAAAACTGATTGTTCTAGAATGTCGTAGATGACAACTGATGATTTTTTAGAAATCCACTCGCTTATATATATACCAGCTGTTTATGAACGGAGATGGTGAGTGGAGTGGAAAAATAGTTTCTGATATTTACACTATCTGTGTATTTTTCTTCAATGTAATTTTTTACAATCTTCTGAGATTATGTTTGTGATGATAAATTTAGATAACACCAGTTTCAGTTATTGAAAATAATACTCTTCAAATTTTTGGAACTGAATACGTTATTGTTAAACCCCAAATCAAGCAAAAGTTAGATTAAACTAGCCAACACGTTATTTTACTTTCTTTTGTGAAAACCGGAAAAAATTTTATAATCACACGGATTTCGACTTTGAAAGGGGTTTCATTACAGAAACCTTCATTTCTTGAATACATATATTATTACTTTCTTAAAACTTGTTCTCGGGTTAACCATGTTTTTCATCATCAGCCACGAACTAAGTCATGTGCCTGATAAGATAAGGATGTTATAAATTAATTTAATACGATGTTTGAAATCTTTTGCGATGATGTTGTAGTAGGTACAAAGTTAGGAACATGATGTAGAATACACATATTATTATTATTATTTTTAGTAGTTAGATTAATGATGGTGTTTTGAGCGATGTTGTTTGTCTGAGGGATATCAATTTATAATAATATAATATAGGTATTTTCTTTGACATTAGTACTTCAGACCAAATAGTTTTATTTATTTTTGTTTTATTTATAATTTTATTATTTGGTCTGAAGTATGTCAAAAAAATACCTATATTATATTATTATAAATATTATTTTTATTATAAAAAGGGTATGTCTAGTCTTCCCGAAAAACTGAAGAAGTTAAAAAAACGGGGATGGACTTGTTGTCCCGAAAATTCGGGACAACTAGCCAAGCTTATGAAAAATATTTGACTACTCATCCCGAATTTCGTGACGAAGAGGCACTTCGTAATAAAAAAGTATATATAAAAGCGAGAGATTTTTATATTAAAGTTACAGCATTTCTTAAAAAATCAAAAAGCATAAGAAGGAGAATAAGAATTTAAAAATGTTTTATGAAAATATTCCATTATGGAATAATGGTAAAATAATATTAATATATATGTATTTGCTAATGGTATCAGTGAGTGAACCACATATCTCACATGCTGTAAAAGTATCTTTTATTTGGGATTTGATTTAGTACCACAAAATTCCTCAATTTAAACGAAAATAAATACGTAATTGGATAATAAATTATTTTTAATTTTCAGTCCTTAATGAAGTTAGTATGCTTAATAAATACGGTCTTCCCAGCAAAAAAAACTAATTCGTGAGGATTGCGGTGAATTAACATGTTTAAATTCGCCCGAATTCTGCTTCCTGTTTCGTTGAAACGAATTAGGCCAGAGCGATTCGAATGCGTGTCAATTCGCCTTAATTTGTGGTCGAGGTCATTTAAAAAAAAAATTATAAAAATTTCATGCCTTGAGACTCGAACCAGCGATCTCAAATGTCCAGAGAGCGACCACTGAGCTACGGGACACATTTAAATTTATTTACCAGTCTTTAACTGTGTTCGCGCTGGCGAATTCTAGCGAATTGGGGCTAGACTTAGAATCTCTCGAATTGAAATGAATTGGCGGACACTGAAAATAATTCGTGCTGACGCATTCAAATGAATTAGATCACATACAAATTTTTCGCTGAATTCGGGCGAATAGGATATTTGAAGAATTTATTACTTTTCACGAATTTACACGAATTCACCACCATCTTCAATTCGAGACTGTCGCAAAGCAAGATTCACGGGGACTTTTGGCGAATTCTTCTCAATTTGTCCCAATTAGTTTTTTTTACTGGGTTACGAAAGAACAATTTCGTGAGTGACTTTGCGATTTCTGTATATTTTCTGATACCTGGCAATCGTAAATTTGACTTAAACGATAATGTCACTTGCGAAAGGTTTCCTTAGTACGGCAAAGTAGTCGTAAATGATTAGTAGGAGGATTTTCAAAATATGACGACTTTTGATAAGCATGGTCTGAAGTATCGGAAAACTGAACTTGACTGAATTTTGACTGGAAGGCCTTTTTCATACAATTTGTGCGGGGTCTTTTCAAAGAATACAAAATCTAAATCTAAAGCTAAATTAAGAAGCATTAAAGTAAAATTAATTTAATGATATATTTTTATTTTCATTCTGAAGACATCTTGAACTTTCTAAGACGAAAAATTCTCAAGTATCTAACAAGTTTAACAGTGAAATAACATAAATATGTATGGTGTCACTATTCTGTAAGATTCGCAAAGGCTTCTAATATAATATTTGATTACGTGATATCAACTTTTATTAATATTGTTTATAGAAGTCGCGATATTTGGAAATAGGAATAATTGCGTTTTCTAAAAGCGCCAACTTTCGTAAACAAGCAAAAATGGATTGTCTCTAAAAAATTCACCTTTTCTATTTTACTTTTATAGTCGGTTTCCAAAAAGTTTAGTTACTGAAACAGAGAAAACTTTTGAGTAAAGAATTTACGTGAAGTATATCTTTACTTTACAGAAAAGTTTTCGAAATTTTCCAAAATATTATATTACTGTAATTCTCGAAAATTCTGAAATCACCTGTATATAGAATGTTTTACAAAGTTTTGGAATTTTCTAGAGTACACTGGAATGCTTTAAAATATACTAGAGTACTTCCGAGCGTTTAATATTATTCTGCAATACTAAAATATTCTGTTATTTTCCCTAAAATTTTATAGAGAACTATTTTCGGTCTTGTCTATACTGCCGGCGCCGGCAAGGAACAATCTTGTCGGCGCCGGCAAGGAAGCTGTTGGCTGTTTTTCATGAAAAGCGAAATATAAAATAAAAGATAATTACGTATATAGTCATACAAATACCTGAAAATATAATTTTCAAGGTCGAAACTGATAAAAATCATGTTTTTAAAGAGAAAATTAATCTGTTAGCATTTTTATTCATGGAAATACGGTGAGCGTGGACCAAGTATTTTTGGTGTGAATAGTAACTTCGTTAAAGATAACTGATTATTCATTTAAATTGCGAAAATTGCCGAGGATAATAATTAAAATGATCGATTTCATTATTTGATTGGATAAATTCTTGAACATAAAAAAATATCAAGAAACGCTTACGGTAAGAAAGTATTTGAAGGGTAGAAATGCAAAAGGAGTCAATCGCCATTTTTCACTTCTTTCAGGAGAGACTAGAAACATGTTGTAAACTCAGCGGGACCATTTAAGAAAAAAATAAGAAAGAGCTTTCGAGATACTTTCATGCTCTATCGAACTAAGAAAAAGTTTTTTCATAAAAAGCTATCCGGTTTCTAGAAAATGAATGAAACAGGTCACGTTTCGAGGTTAGATTTTGGGTCCGTATCGACTTTTAATATCTTTCAACATTAATTGTGGAGTCAATTTGCAGTTTAAGAAAAAACTAAAAACTTGAATTCTAGCTATTGAATGGACAAATTGATTTCCAAAAAGTTTGTTTAAAAAAAATGATGCAGTTTCGCGAAATTTGAAAATCCAATTATGACTTCGAAATGGTGTAAAACTGACATTTCGACTTCAAAATAATGACGATAGCAGTAATAATTTAGCATATTTCCAAAAAATGAGGAATGAGGCTATTCAGTGCTGAACGGAAGGGACCCAATAGTAATTAAAAATAATTAGCCAGTGTCAAGAAAAATGAAATTTGATTTTTTACTTTGTGGTTAGAAAAGCTTCTCGGAATGTGAATACAAGAACACAATTCTTGAAAAATGAGCCCCCAAAAAATCCTTTGGCAGGCATTTGTAATAGAATTTATCTGTTTTTTTGAGCTAATAAACCCGATTTCGAAAATTTGGCGCTTGACTCCTTTTGCATTTCTACCCTTCATTTGTTACAAAAATATTTAAAAAAATGAAGTTTCGTCCCATGTGTCCAGTGTTATTGTTTGACCCTCGGTATTGGCCATCTTGCCAGTTGACGCAAGCCTAAAACATTTCAAATTAATTTTGAATCACGCATGGCAAATCATCGATATTTCGTTTAAATTACAAGAATTGTGTATAATATATATATATAAGAAATGATTTGACCAGTCATAGGGGTGTCATCCCGCCCTCACGAGACGTTGGAAAAGGGTACAGGTTTGACCAACATTATTTCTGTGATCAGTCACAGGGGTTCCTTCCCACCCCCGGGAGACGTTAAAAAGGGCCAGGTGTTTGACGAATATTATTTCGTGACATTCACAGGGACGCCTTCCCGCTCCCCACGAGACGTTGGAAAGTGGTAGGAGTTTGATCAACATTAATTCTGTAACCATTCTAAGTTGAGTCTTCCCTCTCCCCATCAGAATTTTCGAAGTAGAAGAATTTTGACCAGCATTATTTCTGTGACCCACGACACGTTGGAAAGGGGTGGTCATTCGACCAAAATTATTTCTGTGGACAGTCACAGGGGTGCCTTCCAGGCCCCGCGACACGTTGGAAAGAGGTGGGGATTCGAAAAACATATATTTCTGTGGCCAGTCACAGGGGTGCCTGCCAGGAAACGAAACGTTGGAAAGAGGTGGGGATTTGACCAAAATTATTTCTGTGGCCAGTCACAGGGGTGCCTTCTCGCCTGTTTGGATCGTTAATCGTAATTCTTGATTAAGAAATCGAAGATAAAGTGTGATATATACATAGAACGTTCCATCAAGAGCTTCTAAAGTCAAAAAATAACAAAAGAACTTTTAAATTACATGGCCCAACTCTAAAATGCATGACAGCCTCTTCCGTATGTTTTAAATATATTTTTGGATAAAGTTCCGAATAGCTGAATTCTCCGATTTCCTTCAAACTTCGTATACTCATGTGTTTTGACGCGCTGATTACGAATATCATAATGAAAATTGGCGACTAAGCGATTTTCATGGTAAAACCATAAAAAAACCATAAAAATCATTGGTTTTTCTGTTTATTTAAGCCAATACGCAAAATTTGCAAAATCGTTCAAACAAAAGTTATAGATCTCATCAAGATACATATTTTTTGCTTCAAACATTTTTTTCTACAAGTGATAGTTTCCGAGAAAATTAGTGATACATCTAATGAAATATAACAGATTTCAGTGCAACAAGCGACAGGTCTTTCTCCACCGTCCGCGCTCATAGTACTTAACGGCGTGTAACAGTGGTGCCATGGGGGGAGGGGGGTGCCTTTCCGCTCCCCAGGAGACGTTGGAAAAGGGTATGGGTTTGACCAGCATAATTCCCGTAACCAGTCACAGTGGTGCGTTTCCGTTCCCCACGAGACGTTGGAAAGGGGTAGGGGTTTGACCGACATTATTTGTGTAACCAGTCACAGGGGTGCCTTTCCGCTCCCCAGGAGACATTGGAAAGGGGTAGTGGTTTTACCGACATTATTTCTGTTACCAGTCAAGGGGGTGTCTTTCCGCTCCGCAGGAGACGTTGCAAAGGGGTAGAAGTTTGACCATCATTATTTCTGTAAACAGTCAAGGG
>CAKNXH010079539.1:17691-40468 GCA_932178445.1 Andricus quercusramuli | reverse complement strand
TCCCGTAACCAGTCACAGTGGTGCGTTTCCGTCCCTCACGAGACGTTGGAAAGGGGTAGGGGTTTGACCGACATTATTTGTGTAACCAGTCACAGGGGTGCCTTTCCGCTCCCCAGGAGACGTTGGAAAGGGGTAGGGGTTTTACCTACATTGTTTCTGTAACCAGGCACAGGGGTGCGTTTCCGTCTCCTACGAGACGTTGGAAAGGGGTAGGGGTTTGACCGACATTATTTCTGTAACCAGTCACAGGGGTGCCTTTCCGCCCCCCACGGGACCTTGAAAAGGGGAAAGGTTTTGACCAACATTATTTCTATGACAAGTGACAGGGTGCCGTCTGCTCCTACGAGACGTTGGAAACGGTGGTTGCTGCCATTACTACGGTCTGTCGTTGCCACTTAGGGCCTGTCGCCATAGTAATAAAATGTAAGGAAAGAGCTGACGGTTAGATGTATTTTTATGGTTTTTTCATGGTTCCACCATGAAAATCACCTAGTCGCAAATTTTCACTATATTCGTAATCAGCGAGTCAAAATACATAAGCATACGGAGTTTCAAGGAAATCGGAGAATTCAATGCATCGAAATACATCAGTATACGAGGTTTTTGACATTTTTGTGAACCTAACATTTTGCTTTTTAAAAACCTGGTTTTTCAAAGTGTTGCCCTTGAAAACGATTTTTTTTGCAATTTCTTGGCCATATTCGTAATCAGTGAATAAACAATACATCATTACACGCTTTTTGGAACTTCACATCCGGGGTAGGCTGGGGCAGGCTAGCCACTACGAAAATTTTATTCAAATCAAGTACATTTCCAAGAGGAGTAAATATATTTCTTCTCTAGAATCAAGTATGAAGAACCGAAATGAATTATACAGACTTCCTCTCAGTTTATTAAAATACCATAAAAAACATCTATATGATTCTGAAAACTCTACGAAGTAAGAAGTTATTAATAAGATCAACATAATTAATTAAATAAATATGTACCAAGTGATTCTAAAATAATATAATTTTAAAATTGATAAAAATTAGAAAAATTATAGGAACTTTAAAAATGTATTAAAATAAAGAAGAATAAATCTATGAAAACCTAGCGAGATTTTCTTTTTTTTCTTTAATAAAATCTCGCCAACTTCTCATTTTTTTACTGTTATTAGATTCTCAAAGATACTATATTTTTTAAAATTGGTAAATATAAAAAATTATGACAATTCAAAGGATTAAAATTGGATGAAGATCTGATAGTGAAGGTGTACCAAAAATCAATATTTTTAAACTACTTGGTCTTAAATATTGTTCGTGAGATATAACTTTGGACTCCAGCTTGTTCAAGCGAAACGATTCTTAAAAAATGAAACATATTGAAGTGTCAATCAAAAATTCATCTCAGTTAATTTATGTAATTATTTAAAGAAAATTATTGGAATAATTTCATCAGTGATCAAGAACTTAAAAAATAACTAATGAGGCCAAAATCAAGAACGATGAAAAAAAACCTAAATCACCAAAGCAAAAAAGAATTGACTTTATGTATACAAAATTGTCAATTATTTTCGTATGAAGTATAATAGGGAAACATGGGGCAAAATGACGACAGGGCAAAACGGAAAAATGATTACATCTCCTTTTGAGTCTTTCTCGACATTGCTCATGTCAATTTGTTATAATCTTGTTGTTATTTTCCAAGTTATGAGACGCATGGATTGTTTTCGTGCCCAGTTATGATTTTGACTGATTTTCAACCACATGTAAGTAATATAAATTTTTGTTTAATTAAAATCGCTTCAGCACCATTCCGTTGTGTACTTAATAGCCCTTCATTTGCGTCGAGGCGTTTTTGATTGCGAGTATTATCGTGATTTTCGGGAGTCATATTGGAAAAAGTACTTTGGGGGCAGAATGGGCAGGGGCAAAACGGTACACCGCGCGAGATGTAGTTAGAGCGCACATTGCTTTCGATTTCTGCCGAATGCAGAAATTTAAGGTCCCAATTGTTTGTGCGGTCTCGATTCTTCGCTCGATCAGTGGGTTCAATGTAGTTCATGCGATAATTGGGCTCATCAGTCTTGCGCAGGTATAGACAGTGGGGACGCAGACGAAATTCATGTCTGCTTTTTTTGTAAGGCCTAATTATGGACATTTTTGTGTAAAAAGTAGACAAGAAAACTTGTTATAACAAGTTCTCGTAACTGTACTATTTATTTGTTCAGACTCTTTAAATTATTTCTGTTCATTATGTATTTGATTTTTTATTTGATGAGGCATCCCTTTTTGCCCCGTGTAAGGAGCAAAACGGGACGAAAAACTTTTTTTAAAACTCAAAAAAAAAAAAGTATAACATGGAATTTAAAAAAAAAACAATTTTTTTAGTGCATTTTAGTTGTATAAGGCACCTACATTGTTGAACGCGAAAGAAAGTATTTTAGTATGAGAAAAAAAATCCTCAAGCAAAATCGCCCTGTTTTGCCTACTGTTCCCCTAATTTTTTTTACGATTATTTAATATTATCTCAATATATTTTATAATTTATTTTATCTATCGACTTCATTAAAAACTTAAGAAATAAAACATTTCTACGAAAAAATAGTCTTAATTTGTGTAACCATCGGTCGGCTATGAATAACTAAAAAAATTTTCTTTCATAAAAAGTGCAAAATCTTGAGAAATAATCGATAGCTCAGAATCCGGAGCTCTTGATTGGGCCAGTTTGAATAGTTCTTAACGGAAAAAAACTATTAAAAATATTACAACGCAATAACTGTACATAGTTTAATCAATGAATTTGGTATATTTCTACCATTTGCATGATTTACGACTCCAAAGTCTTGTTTACAACGCTCATTCTAGATTTCCTGATGATTCATCCTGTAATAAATGATAAAAAATATTGTTGAAAAACAATTATTGATTGAGTACCTGCTTTTATTTCCTTAAAAGTAAGTCGCATTAATCTGATAAGCAAAATGTACACTGGTGTAGAATCACTGCGATGATCCCCCCTTCTCTCTCCACCCCCTAAGCAAACCCCATGGTTTGTGTGACATTTAATAATGCTAATTTTGCGTTTATTACTAATTTGAGGTGGCCTAAGAACTAAATCGGGTTCAAAAAAATAATGGTGTTTTTCTTTCGTTTGAACATAAACAATTTGATGAATAATAGAGTCCAAACTTCGAGCATTGCCGCCCCGAGCATTGTCGCTTGCCCAGTTTCTCGCTCGAGCTCTACCCACACTTTAGCGTCGCTCGCGACCGATGATTTTCATAGATAATGCCCCGAGGATTGCCGGGAGTGGAACGGCAAAATCTGGAGATTTTTTTTTCTGCCAAAATCTTGTAGTTTTTCAGTCAAACAAATTTTTCGTTTTGTTATACATATAAGAAATCGATATGAATCACTTTTGTACACATGTATTTATACAATACGTACATAAAACGATTTTCGAGATAGATTTTTAACCTAACCGACGCGCGGCAATGCTCGGAGTATGTCAGCTGCATTCTTCTCCTCTACACATTCGAGCGTGATCGCGCTTAGAGAGAGAGAGGGGGGGATGACTTCTTGAAATGATACTCCCCTACAGCCCCGGAAACGACAATGCACGGAGTTTGGACTGTACTTTAAAAAAAAAGGAAATATGTATCCCTTCAACCAAATACAAAAAACGTAAGTTATTGGTATTTCACAAAAATTATAACTCGATCAAAAATAACTGTCTCTAAAATATAATTATATATTATTATTTGCAATGAAAACTATATACATTAGTGATTAAATTTTTCAAACTTCAAACACTTTCAACTACTTTGTGGTGACCAACAGTAATATCTAAAAAAAATCTGTTTGAGCGCACCTACTCCGCGCGAGTGATGCTTCTCGCGCTTCGTGCTCAATAATAAATTTATCTCGCGTTTCGAAATCGTTAATAAATTTCTCTTGCGTTTCGCGCTCGATAATGTATTTACCACGCTTTACTCGCTCGGCCTTTGTATTTCCCCCATATTTGAGCACAGAACTTATATTGTATACAGAACTGTAATTTGGTGATTGTAAATTCTCTTTTGTTGAAGCTTCTTCGGCTTTAAAGAACACATTCTCATCACGTATCTCGTGCTTCGTACTCAAATTGTAAAAAATCTGAACTTTTCTACATTATGTTCAACACTTTTTTATCAAATGTATATTATATTTATTTATGTACCGTGGTATGGAATCGCTTATTCAGATATTGCAAAATACAAATCTTATTTATCATGATTAACTTAATATTTGTTTCTTATTCTGCATTAAATTTTATTCTCAACTACCCAGAAAAATGTATCATTTCAGTAAATTTATATTATTAGAATTCATAATATGCATCGGTATTCAAACATATGTATTTTTATTTTCTTGTTTTTTATGATTGAAAAAAGTGCACATCCTATTAAAAAAAAACTATTTTGTTATTTAACATTTTATTGCAAATTATAGATATACAAATTTGATATGCAAATTTGTAGATATAATTTAGGCGAAAAATGGTGTTCAATAAAATGTTATTGTAGCTTGTGTCCTTTTTCCAAAAAGGTAATTTGTTTATTTTTAATAGATTCTCATCACAAGAGTTTATGAGAAATTCCGAGATCTTTTTCAGTTGAATAACTTTTGCTTTTTATTTTTTTGTCGTCTCTTGTGTCGTTTTTCCAAAAATTTTTTTTCTTTTCAATCTTGTTTCTTACGATTAAAAGAAAATCTACTTGTTCTATGTAAAAATTATTAATAACAAATTTGTAGATCCTTCTTAGGTGAACAACATTTGTTCAATCATTTTTTTTCGTACCTTGTGCCCTTTTCCGAAATTTTCTTTATTTTTATTTTTAATGTTTTTTTAAAGATTAAAACAAAAACTACGCTTCCTATCAAAAAATTATTAATGACAAATTTGTAGCTCTCTTTTGGGCGAAAAACATTTGTTTTGTTATTTTTTTTCGTAGCTTTCGTCGTTTGTCTAAAAAATTATTTTATTTTTATTTTTAATGCTGTTTTTTACGAAATTGAAGAAAAAAGACGCGTTCTATCAAAAAGTGATTTTCAACAGATTTGTAGAATCTTTTTTGAATGTAAAATTTTTGTCGTTTCACCTTTTCCGGATCTTTTATAGTTTTATCGTAAAATGGAATTTTTTATTTTTCATTATTTTTTTGTGACCAAAATTTGTTTTTTCGATTTTTCAAGAATAATCAAAATGTTGTTATTACAGTCTTATAGGGTGTTCAAAAAACAATGTTTTCCTTCTCTTGACTTATTTCATATCGTGCGTTGTTTGGCTTAAAATTTACATTTTTGATTGTTTTCTTTAATTTTGTGAATGCTATAATAACTCTGGTAATTTGTTTTTGATCGAAAAGTCATGAGGATAAATTGTTCATCTTCCTTATTTATACGAACAGATGTACATAGAATTTTCAAATTCCAAAAATAGTGTTATTGAACATTTTCAGAATGCTCCAACTTTCTGAATTTTTATCCAAAATGGCCAAAGGCCACTCCAATCTGCTTGGAGCTTTCGAAAGTTATCGTGCTGTCAGGCTAAAAATCTACACATGCATACACACAAACACAATTTCGCGAAAACCTGTTTTTCGGGTCCAGAGGGTCTCAAAACGTAAACATTTAACAAAAACGGGGGGGATCAAGTTTACACAAATCTATGTATACCTTCTCTGATGAGAATGTAAGAAAATTTTAATCACGGTTTATCCTAACAGGATACCTCAACTTTGACACATAACTACCTCAAAAAGAGACTATAATAGTATATTGTGCTACAAGTTGAAAAAGCGAGAGTTTTGATTCGTCGCTTTTTCAATGTGTGGGACACGATACTTTTTCTATAATTTGTTTAAAAAGTGCTAGTTTTTGTTTACCTGTTTTTTGTGTAAAAAAAGGCGATTTGTTGTCGATAGACGCAACAATAACACCGTATTTTCGGAGAAACTGACGGTGTTTTAGGTTAGGGACGGAGTCGGAAAATAGAATGAAGTTGGCTGCGCACGATGCACGAGCACAACCGAGGCAGCACGAACACACCCGGAGTAGCACGAAGTAGTTTGCACTTAATTTGCTTTTTTCACTGTGCATTTTAGGCTCTAACCCCCACGTCAACCCAAAGGCTCTCCTGCACATCCAAAAAGTCATGACAAATTTCCTGCATTGGGTCTCCAGGTGCTTCGCCCAGCTCAGCTTGCTATCTAGGATTACTCCTAGATATTTAACTGAATCTGAAAACATCAGCTTCCCACCACAAAATACAGGAGCGTCAGCTTTCGGAACTTTATAATTCCTCGTGATAATGACCAGGTTGGTCTTTTCCGGATTTACCGAGAGCCCTGTGCTATCGCACCAGAGCTCTACGATGCGCAGCGCCGACTTTATAAGACCTATCAGCGTTTCCAGATGAGCCCCCCTAACTAGGATTACAAAGTCGTCCGCATATCCTTGGGTATAGTACCCTTCTTTATTTAGCCTTCGAAGGAGGCCGTCCACTACAATGCACCACAGGAGGGGCGACAGGACACCCCCCTGTGGGCACCCCCGCGGAGCTATCCCTCTTACTAGGCCTTCACCCCATCTGGTTTCGAGTCTTCATCCAACCTATGCAGCATACTAGCTGAACTGGCACGCCACATCTCCGAGCCTCTCGACAGATGACTTCTGGAGGAGTATTGCTGAAGGCACCCTCTATATCCAAGAAAGCGCCCACAGCGTGCCCCTTTTGTTCCAACTGCGTCTCCAATTTTGCTACAACAGCATGAAGCGCAGTTTCTACCGAGCAGCCTGCCTGGAAAGCATGCTGCCCTCTATGCAGCGGGGAGGCCAAAAGCACCTCATCCCTAATGTATCTCTCGACCAGCCTCTCTAGCGTCTTCAGAATGAAGGACGTTAAACTGATTGTTCGGAAATCTTTGGCAGCAGTGTAACCCTCCCTCCCAGGTTTGGGTATAAAGGCCACTCTGCCATTCTTCCATGCCGATGGCACGTGTTTAAGGGCTATACTTGCCCTAAATAATTTCTTCAGAGGAGGGACGACCAAATCCATGCTTTTTGTAAAAGCGCTGGATAAATGCCATCCGCCCCTGATGATTTAAAGGGGCAAAAGGACCCTACGGCCCATTCCACCTTTTTATAATCAGCGACCGTAGCGGCGAAACTCCAGTCGGCCCTCTCCACCCCCTGGCCCCGGTCTTCCTCCTCTTGGTCGGTTCCGATTCGCTTAAAACCCGGGAAGTAAAATTCCATCAGGTGATTCAGCGTTGCTTCTTCATCCTCGGCAAATTCACCATTATCGAGCCTTATGAGACCAAAGCGAGCTTCCGGATTTTTCGCTAGGATCTTATATTTCCTCATATTTTTATTGTATTCGCACTGGGCCCTCTTATAGATGTCCCAGTCCGAAGGCAATTTAGTTCTATTTGCCCTATTGCACAACATTCTTGTCTTTCTACGGAGTCTCTCCAGGTGGGTGTTCCACCTTTCTGCTCCCTTCCTAGACTTGATAGTGCTTGTAGGGCAATTGTTCTCATATGATGTTGTCAGAGCCCTTCGCAGAAAATCCGCGGCGTCCTCCAACTCATCAATGGTACCATAACTTGTGGGGAATTCCGCAAGCCTCCCTTCGAGTGTATTTCTGGGGTTCCTGATATTAGGAACCCCCGGTTTTCCTAGGGTTAATCGGAAAACTATGTGTTTGTGATCCGAAAGAGACTCCTCATCGAAGACTCTCCAATCCACTACCCTGCTCCTCAGTGCACCTGAGCATAGAGTCAAATCGAGAACCTCACTACTGTTTTTAGTCTGGAATGTGGGAGTATCACCCCGATTCAGAATGTCCAGCTCTGTGGCTGCTATATATTCAATTAAATCTCTCCCTCTGTCATTGATGTTTGTGCTTCTCCACACCGTGTGGTGAGAGTTAGCATCACAGCCCAACAGAAGAGTAATCTTATTCTCTTGACAATACCGAATTAGAGCCTCCACCTCTCTGGGAGGCGGAGGTCCCTTGGCATCACCATGGAAATAAGCTGAGGCAATAAATACCTCTAGTCTTTCTCCGCTACTGCCCCTGAGTCTCACCTCAATAACGGTGATATCTCTGGAGCAGAATTTAGGCACCAAGATCGCATCCATACCCTTGACGGCTATGCATTCCCTTGGCGTTTTTTCGTGTGGCCCCTTGTATGTGGAGCCACATCCTGACAAGCCACAAATTCTTTCCCTGTATAACCAGGGTTCTTGGATTAGGGCAAGCATTATGCAACCGTGAATAAAAAAAAAGTTCTTCAGCTAGCTTGATGTCTTGGCTACAGTAAGTTAAGAAAAATTTTCATTAAAACTTACATAAAATAAGATAAGGTTAGTTTTTCTAAACCCCTGCATCAAGTTACCCGCATTACCCGCCACTTCAGGTGATTTTGGGCACCACTATTACTTTTTTCATTTTGCAATATATTAATAATAATTAATTGAATTAAGTAACTTACGGTAATTAACAACTCCCACCGGCACAAAATCTGCATATGATACGCACTGTTTTGCGCCAAATCAACCGTCTACGGATACCCTATTGTGAATTCTAACGTCGTAAACGTCCTAAAGTAAAGGCATAGTATACGGCATCGATTCCGACGTGGTTTCTGACGTAGTTTCCTACGTTGTGACTCAGTCAAACATTTGGTATAAATAGTTCGTTTATCATTAAGAAAGGTTCAAAAATTTCACAGGTGCAGTTTTTAGAAATCTGTAAACATAAAAATAAAATTCAAATTTCGATATAATTAAAGTTTAAATACAAGATTCAGGGTTAATTAACTTTTTTCGAGATAATTTCACATAAAAACAGAAAAATAACAGCCAGTGGGCAGTGAGGCGTTGAAAAAGGGGTAGGAGTGAGAACTGCATTATTCGATTATTTAATTTAAGAGAAAAAATCGATATCTCGAAAACTATTCAAGATATTGATTTGAAGAATGGCGATTCTTTCCTCCAGCAAAAAATCCTATCGGAGAACATATGAAGGAATAAGGTGAATAAAAAACAAAAGTCAATAATTTTAAAATAACAAATTGATATCTCGAGAATTATTCGAGGTATAGATTTAGAAATTTCAGATCCGTATTTCTCGCAAAAAATCCCAGCGAAATCCAATATTCAAAACTTATTTTATGCAAAAACAAAAGTTAATAATTTCAACAAAAAAATCGATATATCAAAAACTATTTGAGATATCGCAAAGAATCCTATAGGGATTCACATTAAAAAATCCTCGCCACGTATATCATAATCTCCCTCAATTATGATGAAAAGAGAACTGAAAAAAGTATAAAATAAGTTTTTTATGATATCTGCTATATTATATTAAGAACAAAGTTGATTGAAAAGGTAGTAGTATAAATACAATATTGTCAATAAAATATGTCTATATTTCAAAAAATATTATATGAAAAACATAATTTTAAAACAGAAATTTTTGAATTATAAGGCTCTTCAGAAAAGCAACCATTATGACGTAAAACGTTTATGAATTATATTATTGGTATATATGTACAATTGTATATCGCTTCTCAATATAGTTATCTTATATAATATGAAATATTAGTTTTTATTCACAGAATTCGAAGATACAGAAGATCCAGAAGAATGACTCTCACTATTTGAAAAATGAGATTGCAGCCCATAAAATTCTGTGTACAACCTGTAAGCTTCAGCTGCTGCCGAATTTTGAGGATTAGGATTTTTGCCAAAATGTTCTTGATACAAATTGTAAGCGTCAGACGTAGCTGATTGTGGAGGTTTAGAATGTGGGTCATAATATTGTTCATATAACCGGTAAGCTATATTGGCTGCTGACTCTTGAGGATTACTGTCTGAATGATTCTCGTTGAAATTTTTATTCACAGAAATAGACCTATTTCCGGAAATCACAGGATCATGTTTTTGATACGAACGGTAAGCTTTACTTGCTGATGACTCTTGGGTACTAGTCTCTGGATGCTTATTGTGGAAATTTCGATCAATAGGTATAGGTCTATGTACCGGAAAGCCAGAGACTGTTGAAGAAGGTCCCTGATTATTGTAGATATTTGAATCGCTCTTTTGAAGACTAGGGCTGCCTTTGAAACGTCGTTGTCTTTTACTCAATGGCTTTTTCCCTCTGGAGTTCGTACCTGATGATATTTCTGTGAAAGGAAAAATGTTCCAATAGAAAAATCTGCTGGTACATAGAGTACCTAATATCTGATACAACGGATCTAAAGATTGGCAGAGGATCTAAATTTGCCAAGTAATAAAATGATAATAATAATTATTATCATTATACTTACCAATATAATCAAAAAAAAGAATACAGATGACGACACTAGCACAGAAAAAGGACCTCATTTTCTTTTTAGGTGCAGACAAAACTGATTCTATTAAAATTTCGTAGGAGTCAATTGATAATTTTTCAGATATTCGCTCGCTAATATGTATACAAGCTGTTGATGTAGAAAACGGAATGGAAAAGTAGCTTCTGATATTTACACTAAATGTGTGTTTTTCCCTCAGTTTGTTCTCAATTAGATTTTTTACAATCTTTTGAGCTTATGGCTGTGATGATACGGCATGAAGGCATACCTGATACTTTTATGTAAATTTAGATAATATCAGTTGTTTGTATTTCAAATAACATACTCTTGAGAGTCTTGGACTTCAGTAAAAATTATTTTGAACTAGTTATATGAAGAATAAGAATTTAAAAATGTTTGATGAAAATATTTCATTTGAAATACGAAGTATTCGTCCCGAAATTCACGATAAATAGTCAAATATTTTTTATAGGTTTCGCGAGTTGTCCTAAATTTCCCGGTCGACTATACGCATACTTCGAAATAATGGTTAAGGGTGATTGATAAAATGTTGACCACTGTAAGTCCCAGTCATTTTTCACTTTTCCTTTTTGTCAATCGAACAAGAATTTTCGGTAAAACCAAGGATAAATTTGAAGGGATTTTCTGTACATTTTGCAGAATTTTCTGTCAACATCACAGAAAAATGCATGATGTCACCATTTTATGAGATTAACAGGTTTCTGATATTTTTGCTGCAATGTCACTATGTCTTTCCAAAAGTGGCGAAATTTTCAAATGATCAAGGTGGTTTAAACCTCGGTTATACTGAAAAACATTTATCTTCAAAAGTGCGCTGATTCGGTGTTGTTTCGAGTTGCAACAAAAATAAGACACCCAAAAATGAGAATGCAGCAATGTTCAAGTTACTTTTCGGTTTCTATCCTTGGTTTTTTTTTTCGTTCAAAGCATTGTGCTATCCACGGACAGCGAAATAGAAATCTTACAGTTTTGCATACAGCCATGCCCATGTGATAATCCTTGATAATCCTTTAACTTTAATGGACTTGACTAAATTTCAGTTTCCACAAAAATAATAATGTTGAGCAAGATAGCGATTAATGCAGCAAGTGATCCAATTATTTAGGGAACGAGGAGTGCTTGCGTTAAGGCAAACAGAATCGGTATTATTCCACTAAAGCAACAAGACACTTTGTGCATGCTCACATATAGAATAGGATTCCATATTTTTCTCAAACGGAAATGTTACGTGGCGTTCGTAACACAAAAATAATTCATGAGGATATATCAAACATTGATTTCTTTTTCTTAGAAAGAAACATTTATTGCTTTTCTAATATGGGCATATTCAATCACTTCGCAGAAAAAGTATTCTTTTTCGCGCACAAAGCCGACGTCGCGTTCCTAACAAAGAAATAATTGATAAACATGTATCCAACATATTTTTTGCTCAGAAAGAAACTGTTATCGCGTTTCTATTATGCACATAATCAATCACTTCATGCACCTTTGTCTCGTGCATTTCTTGCACTCACATTAATTTTTAAATCTCAGCATGGCATACGTATATGGTCTTTGGGCACGTCAACTTTTTTCCACGTTGTCTCCTAGGAAATGATACACCAAACATATAGGAATTGATCTTGAGTTCATTCATCGTACCGAGAGTTGTGCTCCGAGAAAAAGTAGAAAATTATCAAAGAGAGAAGACGCATTTTTGTTACTTGCTCGTCCAAATCCAAAATTACTGCCCACCCTCTATCCTCCATCCAGTCCCTTAGAATCTCCCCCTCCTTATTTATTATCTTATCCTTCGATTTCCTTTCGAAGCTCTCCCCTTCCCTGTAAATGCCCCCTTCCCTTCCCACCCTCGCATTCAAATCCCCACTCAGTACCACCATACCCCTCCTCTCTTCCGCCTAGCAAGTCTTCCACCCTTTCTTTAATTCTTTCCATCCTATCCTTATTTTACACAAAGTCTATATTGGAGAAGCCGGGAGTGCGGTAACTCAACGTGTAAAGCAACATGAGAGTAAAGTCAGGATAAAACATTTCACGCAATCAGCAGTAGCTGAGCATCATATCGAAACAGGACATAGCATTTTATTTGACAAAACAACCGTCATCGCAAAAACGTACAATAAATTTCCAAGAAAACATAGAGAAGCAATAGAAATCTTGAAACACCCTAATAATATCAATAGGGACAATTGATATAATACCAATCCGATTTGGCTTTCCGTCCTCCCGGGTTTAAAAAAAAGACTTGATTGGCCAATCAAGTTTGACCAGCCCCCACTATGGGGCGCTCTGGCCAATCGCAAGCATCGTAGAGAATAAATATATTAGAACAACATAACCTGAAACTTCAGTTTTAGTTCAGCCGTGAAGAAGTGAACTGCAATGTTCACGAAACGTCGGCAACATTCATAGTTTCGCACACGATTGAAACACGAAAAATCTTTAAATTTGATATTTAAATTTATTATAATGAATCACCGTGAAAGTATTGAATCTATCAGTATTTTTTGTCTTCAATAATTCAACAAAATCAATATGATTGAGTTATGAAGTATACATTTGAGCATGGAGTACGTTTAAATGTTACTTATAGAACTAACGCAGGATCAACATGAGCAATTAAAATCAAGGATTAAAAATTGCACAAACTGAAATCAAAACTAAAATGCTAAGTTTCAGTGTATTGTATAATATAAATAAATTTAAGGTCATTAAATGTAAGATTTGCCTATTCAATTTGATTGAGTAAATATCTAATATAATTTTATAATTGAGAAATGTTTCCTATTTCTGAAAAGGTCTGCAGTGATTATTTTGAGAGCTTGTCCCTGATGCTATTGTTCAGAGCGGTCACCTTTATTATTGTTTGTCGCTCGAGAGCTTGTGATCACGGGCGTGAAGGGGTAGTGTTTGTGTTATGGTGGCACTTGTGATCTCTTTTCTGAGACCTATTTTGACGTGCTGCGTATCTTGAGCTAATATTAATTTTCGGTTCCAGTTCCGACCTGTTAATTAAAAAGGCAATGTGATGGGCTTTTTCTTTGTGGATTATAGTGAAGTGATTTCCCCAAATTGATCGTCTGTCTTCTGGTGTTGTAAGAAGTGACGAGTCGGACGACATACACTTCCGGTTGCATCAGGATCGATATTTCGGAGAAGGAACGCGGTCGTAGCTTCCGGAGCCTACATCTGGGCTAAGTTTTCAAAACTGAATAAATATTTTTATGTGTGTTGACTTGCGTATTGAGTCAAGCCATATCTGTGACTTTAAGTAACATACATTTCGCCTTGGGCACCAGATGCTACGTGAATGGCCTTGGATGCCATGAATGTGACTCTAAGCAACCTGAATTTGGCCTTGGGCGAGCCAGATGCCTTTGGTGTCATGACTGTGTCTTTAACTAACCTGTATCTAGCTTAGGGTGCCAGATGCCAAGTGACTGACCTCAGGAGCCATGTCTGTGCTCTTAAGCAACCTACATCTGGCCTTGAACGCCATCTCTGTGACGTTGAGTAACCTGAATCTGGCCTTGGGCGCCCGGTGCCAAGTGACTGGCCCTGGACAGCATGCCTGTAACGTTGAGCAACCTGCGTCCGGCTTTGAGCGTCAGATGCCAAGTGACTGGCCTTGGCCGTCATGTACGTAACGTTAAGTAACCTGAATCTGGCCTTGGGCGCCAGATGCTAAGTGGATGGACTTGGGAGCCATGACTTGGACATTGGAAACCTGGATTTGGCCTTGGGCACTGGATGCCAGATGAGTGGCCTTGGGTGCCATGACTGTGTTTTTAAACAACTTGCATCTGGCCTTTGGCACCAGATTGCATGTCACTGGTCTTGGGCGTCATGACTGTGAAGTTGTGCAACCTGAATCGGCATTTGGGCGCCAGATGCCCAGCGACTGGCCTTGGGCGCCATGATTGTGACCTTTACTAGCATGCACCTGGCCGGATGCAGTCACATTCTACGTGTAGCATGCACTTGACTGAGCGTGGTCGGGTGCAGTGTGAATGTGATTTGTGGGCCATGGAACTGACATTAAATAAGTAGAACTCTTCCCTTCCTTGCTCGAGCAGCAAAACATACTGGTCGACATCAACTTCATACGTAATCACATAAAATTTCTGAATGTGTGAATCTGACACTGGCTATGACTGCAAACTTGAACAGCCGACTGATTTACATTGAATTATGCCGGTTGACTACAAGATGGTGTCTTATTTACAGTATAGCCACTCCGGAGATACTTGCCTGCTCCTCTATTCAGGCATTTTGTTAAAATTTCAGGTGTCAATTAATTGAAATTAAGCATGGTGAGGTCGTTGAATAAATCAGAAATAATCAATGGAGAACTTGAAAACATTGATGGATGGAGTTCTCATGGTTAATAGTGCAGACTTCCACTTTTTAACAACGTCATAAGCTTAACATTCGTATCTCATGACTAGATTTAATTGTTGAGGGAGTGTCCAGCTACGTCACTGCTCGTTCGAAGAACTTTCGAAGTAAGAAACTGTTCATTCGCAGAATGACGTCTGACTTGCAATGAGTTAGCCCGCGTTGTCTTCGAGACTCCCAATCAAGCAATCAAGCTAACATTGTGAAATCCGTTTATCGATTCGCTTCTAGAGTAGTTTGGAAAATGCTCACCCTTTCTGTCCAACCATATAATTTTAAAATAGAAATTCGCTCGATTGATTAAGTTCCATGCAACTGTATAGATTTTGTGACATCTCTAGTGCGATGTCTTCATGAATACGCGCATGCCGGCGGTATCGCAGAGTTAGCTTGTAGTCCTGCATGAGCTTGTTCATCGCCATTGTAGAAGTTGAGTTTCGGACCTAATCAGTCTTGTCACGCCTCAGTCATACTGATTATTTTTGATTTGAGACATGTTTGGATAAACTCAAGTTGTCTCAATGTTTCAACTTGTGTGATCTCTCCAACATTATCTTCTTGCGAGCACTTATATGTATCGATGTTATAGTTGAGTGCATATTCTGATCGAGTTTTGGATTATTTTGGTAACTGGTGCTCGAATTTACAACTCAAGTACGGCGATGTTACAATCAATTCTCCGTTATTCTTTATTTGAAGGTTCAACTGCTCGGTTGAGGTTTTCACAGCTTTGTTGAGAGTTCATATCCCTAGTTGAGGGTTCTTCGCTTTGCTTAGTGGTCGTGTTTCTGGTTTGTAGTTTGACTATTTTGTTGGCTTTTATTTTCTTGTTGAAAATTGACTGATCAGTCCTGTGATCGGACTATTTAATTCATGATCTCCCTGTGATGTTCTCCTCCCGAGAGCATTTCAATCATTATGCTTGCGACTTGTGTCCTGTATAAACTTGATTGAGCCTCGATTCTTCTTATCGTTGCTCACTGAACTCACAACTCGGGTGCGAAGGTGTGGTTAAGTCTCATCTGTGGTTTGGGTTGGGTCACCAGGTGATAATTAAATTCGGGAGGATTCTCTGTGCCTTGAATATTGCTGTTAGCGGACACGTTGCTGTTTCCCATGAACCTGGATCCACGTCTCGCTGTTTACTACTGTTATAGTAAGTCACTCATTGATCATGGTTATCATAGTCCTCATGGCGTAGTTGAACGTTCCTTCATCAGGAGTGCATTCCATATTGTGCCAATTTACTTCACGCATTCAAGTCGCCATGCCTTATTTTCTAGCGTTGCTGGTATTTTTTGTCGTCTCAGTTTCATAGTAAATTGATCACATGACCACTTTCTGCGAAGAATGTTAATACTAGTCAGACATTCAAAAGCTATTTTTTTTCATGTTGATATCACTTACTTCTTATTCGTATCGTGGTCATTTGGCTGCTAAGATGAGAGCTGATGACAATCCTATCCTTTGTTCGTGGATGACACAGGGGCGGCCAATATTCTTTCTCTGCTATGATTCAATAACCGGAAATCCATATTTTCAAAGTTTCAAAATTCAAACCTTGCTTTCTTATCATCGTTAACTTGTTGTGCAAGCTTGAAATCTTACTCAATTTCGTCAGTCTCTTTTATGTGCTGAAACGTCACGTAATAGTAAATTTCCGATAAATTAACATGGAAAAAAGAAAGAATAGACATCTTTCTCCCAGTATGGATGATGAAAATATTAGATTGCGTAAACGAATACGTCGCTGGGAACAATTAGTTGGAAAGCGGCATGATCCGCCAGATAATCACTATGATTCTTACAGTGAGCAAAATTTCTAGGTTCGGTTCCTCATATATTTGATGTCCTTTTATTCAGCTACGTATATGCAACTATATAAATTTCCAATTTCCTCGGTCTGCAATCGATGGTAGATTGAGAAACAGTTTCAACTTTTTCTGATAAAACTTTTTTGGCCTCAAATCAGTAATACTTCAGCTCGGGAGTGGACTTTTGTTTTAACTTTAAATGGTGATTTCGATTTTACAGAATGTTTTTTCGCTCTCCTGAAAAGTTGTCAAAATGTCCCTTACCCCCTTTTGGACCGCTACCCTTCAATTAGCGAAGAAGGGGTGGAGAGTGTACGCGTTTTTTGTGGATCTCAAAGGCGCGTTTCCTTCGGTGAATATGGGGAGATCGTGGGAGGCAATCGAGGATAGGAGAGTTCAGAGAGGCCTGATCGAGAGGGTAAGGGAGATATATGAAGGGACCAAAGGTAAGATAAGATGAGGGGAGGGGATTACGAGGGATTCTGGATGGATAGGGAGTTAAGGCAAGGGTGTCCGCTTGGCCAAACGATTTTTGTGATTTTAACAGTGGATATGGAAAGTGAGCTGGAGGCCGGGGTGGTAGGAGGAGTCAGGGTAGGAGGGGTTGGAATTTGGTCACTAGCGTATGCAGATGACATAGTGTTACTGGTAAGAAGCAAGGAGACTTCAAAGGAGATGATAAAGAGGTGAAGAAGATACCTGGATAAGAACAGGTTAGAGCTGAATGCAGAAAAGTCCAAGGTTATGGTGTTCAGAAAAGGAGGTTGAAGGGATAAGGGAGGGGGGTGGAGGTGGGAGGGGAAGGCGGTGCATGAGGTGAAAGAGTTTGTGTAACTGGGCTTCTTGTTTCGGAGGGATAGAGTGGTAGATGGTGACATGAAAGAAAGAGTGAGGAGGGCAAATGTTCTGATGAGGCAGGTGTGATGATTGGCAAAGCAGTTATTCGCAGATGATTTTGAAAAAAGAATGAAATTGTTTGACCCATAAGTGATGAGTGTGCTGTTTTATGGAGTAGAGGTGTGAAGGGTGGAAGAAAAGTGAAGAGGTAAATAGGACACAGAAGAGGTATGTAGAGTGGACACTAGGATTGGCAAGGAACACGCCTAATTATATTGTCAGGAGGGAGACGGGGAGAACAAGTGTAGGAATTCTAGCGGGGAGTCGGGCGTCTAAATATGAGGAGAAATTTTTGGAAGAGGGGGGAGTAAGCTGATTAGGGAGTGTTGGTGGGAGAAGGAGGACATGAGAGAGGGTGGGAAGATGGAGACTGGAATTGAAAGGTATTTCAGAACGAATGGATTGCAGATGGATGAAGTGAGAAGAATGCACGAGAAAGGAAGGAAGGTACAACAGTTGGTCAATAAAAACGGCATGGAAAGAGAGAAGACAGTAGGGGAAGAGAGAATAACAGATTCAAGGTTCAACGGGAACTATGTGTGGATTATGCCAAGGGCGAGAGCGCCATATTTGTGTGAGAAAGGAGAGATAGGAAATCATGAGTTTATAGCGAGGATGAGATGTTGGTGTTTGGAGGGATTTAATAGGTTCTAGCTCTCCAGGAAGAAGAGGTGGAAAGTAGTGGGATAAGTATGGAGGTAAGATAGAGAAGAAGAGAAGGAAGGAGGAAGAGGAATGGAGAAGAAAAGATTAAAAATATGAGAGGAGTAGATATAAGTAATCTGTGAATATTGTAAATGGTAGATAAGTAGTAGGTATCAGCCACGGAAGCAGAGTTTGGCAATGTGAGGCAATGCGAGAGATGAGGGACATGCGAGCGTGGCGAGGCGAAGCGGGGAAGGCAAGGCGATGAGAGTGTGAGGTCTTAGATATGAGGTATGAATGGATGTGAGTTTTTAAGGGTTAGTTTCAAGAAAATTACGTAAAAAATGGAAGTGTAAGCAAGTCAATTTTTTAAGGCTAGCAAGCTGAAAAATAAACGTTTATCTTTACTACTTTTATTTTTCCTTACTCTTTATATCCCTCATTATTTCACAACTACTATCTTTTTTGTGATTTATAGCTCTGTTAATTCTATAATTTTTATAGTTTTTAGTTGTTCGAGAAAAAATGCAGTCCACCCCGCCCCCATAATGTTTCCCCTTTCCAGGTACGCCAATTATTTTGCAAGATTGCTTACGGCCGACTGTACGAATATCCTCAAAATTTTTATTGACTTGCAAGGAATGAAACTTAGATTTTTATTTTTATTTGGATTGAAGAAGAAAGTTTTTTATTTTTAACATTTTTATTGATATTTTAATAAAGTTGAACCGGGGCAGATACTTTACTTTCAACATTATGGAAGAAATATCGCATTTAATTTGTGTCACAATTGAAAGTGGAAAGTTTCGTTTTCAATTCCTCTTGAATTCGAATAGGGACATTGTTTGTTTCTAAGATTTTCAGTGATTTTGTTACGTCCGGAAGAGCAGTAACTTGACTTCTATTGGCTTACATCAAGAAAGGTAATGGAGGAACGTCAATAAACTCTTTCTATTTCGAATTTTAGTAAATGATTTGTTTTAATTAGAGAAGGGTGATTTAGCCTGATTCTGGAATCGACGACTAGAAATTGGTGGTTAGTTCTGTCTTCGTTGTGGGTTCCGAAACAAGTATCATAACTTATATAATGAAGAATGAAGAAATAGGATAAGGTCAAGGAAGCATTCAGAGTAAAGGGTACACAACTCCTGCAATCGATGTACAAATTTAATTGTAATCACCCGATCGTCATCTTCAAATCAGTTCAATTACATTGCAGTTTCACAGTGCAAGCATGCAATCGGTGTACGCCGAATTCAGAGTGGAAGAAGAGAAAGGTTCCGGGATTAGAAAAACTAAGAAAATTACGTATGGACTCACCAACAATTGATCATTTAAAATTTACTTGCAAAAATGGTTGTTCCAAGTTACGAGAACGTCAAAGAATATTCAAGGTTGGTCCAAGTTGGTTATAAAATCCAAGTGCGTTACTAATCTCTGTTCCCCGAGAGGAGGTCCTACAGACGCGCATGGGGGTTGTGGTTTCTTGGTATAGGAGTGCCCTTACCCTTTTTTTTACGCGTAGTTTTTTTATTTCTCTTGTCATTGGACCCTTGGTCCCAGTTGAATATTTATTACTCTCCTTGAGTTTCTTCCTCAAAATTTTCGAAGAATTTTTACTAGATGCTAGCCATAAATGAAAAGGGCCTCACCGCGTGCAGGTCTCGAGTTACAGATTTTAAAAAGTTAAAAATTAATATCTCTGCAATCACCGACTTAAAAGTAATATAATCGGAATGTGCACATTATTCCGATTCCAATGACATGTAATTTGTCCATGAAGGTTGAAAATTGGAGAACTCATCAATATCAAATTAAATATTAAGCTGAAGTTTCTTCGATTAAGCTTCTTCAAATGTTCAACTTTTATGAGGAAGTAATGTATCATTAGAATCGGGAAAATTCGTAGATGCTGATTATATTATTTTCAAAACGCTAATTGCAAAATTGAAAGTTTTTACATTTGATTCCTTTGACCTGTATGTGGGGAAAAGATCCCTGCTGCGGTAAGGCCGAAACAGATATCAGTGAACAAACAGAAAAGTAGTAGAAAAAATAAAGTCCACTGCCGACCAGTGTCATAAATCAATCAAATTTCGAAGATCTCTATACTCTAGACTCGAGGATCACTGATTCTAATGTGGGATTTCAAGAATTGATTCTGAGGTTCAAGGAAAATAGGGTTACCAGCACCCTCACTACACTTCTGAAGCACAAGAGGATACCTACGTTGGAGAACCGACTTGACTGGGACGAAAGTAGGTAAGATAATATTGAGGATTTGGAGGACAATGAAGTACTGAGCAGCAGACTTACTGAAGACTGAACGGAGAATGAATATTTAAGATAAAGCAAACCGCATTTTTTTCTGAATTGGAAGGACTTTCTTCATTTTTTGTTATTGATTTGAAAGGGAGCCGATTTTGGTTTCTGATTTTTTTCCGAATCGGAAGCAGGAATTTTTTATTTTTCACATTGTTAGTGAGTTGAATGGGTCAAATTTTGTATAATTATTATTTAAATTGGGACAAAAAAGGGAATTCTTTTGTTTAGTTATTTTGGAAGTTTTGAGTTTGAAATATTCAAATGAATATTAGTTTTTAAATCTCTTAATTTTTGATTTTTTTTACCGAAAATGGTTTGAATTTAAATGTATTTTCATTGAATGTTCTTCAATTTGAAATTGGAAACCTCGAAAATTGAACAGTTTTTGTCAAATGCCGTCAAATTTACACAATTCCTCAAACAAGTATTAAAAAGTGTACACACTTTCTATTCATTATGATTACTATTTAAAAAAAAGCTTAGAGTTTTCAAATCAAATACGTTTAGGTTGAAAAATGGACATATTATTATTATTATATTATTATTTTGTTAATTTAAAATTTCACCATTTTGTCAACATTTTTCAAAATATCTAGCGCGATTTTCAGGGATGTCAATTCTATTTTTCGAGTTCAGCGCATGAAAAACTACACGAAGGAACTCTTCCTTGTCAAACAACTTGGCCCATACATAACATATGCATATGCTTGATTCCTTGAAAAAGTGCAGGAGACAAACTATTTTTTTCCATAGAATTTTATGTATTGGATTCAGTGGGGAAACGGAAAGTAACCTTAAAATAAACTTGTTCGGTGAGATTGTGCATTATTAATTGTCTGCGAGCAATGCCCCGAGCAAACTTTTTCTTGTAGGGAATATCAGATGATTTAAGGGACACTGCTCCACTGATAAGAATAGAATAGAACATATATGTATATATGTATATACATACATACATACATACATATATACATAAATACAAATATAAATATATAAAATACCGCATGATTTCGCCGGGAACGGGACATTGTCAGGGCTGGCGAAATATTTTGCTGGCCTTGCCATGATTTTTTTCGCATAGAATGTAGTTTTTAGGGGTTGGAGTTGCTTGCGCAAATTTGAACAAATTAGGACGAAAATAATACGTACATATAGAGTTGATTTTGGATATTGTCGGGGCTGGCGAAATATTTTGCTGGCCTTGCCATGATTTTTGCCGCATAGAATGTAGTTTTTAGGGGTTGGAGTTGGTTGCACAAATTTGAACAAATTAAGAAGAAAATAATACGTTCATATAGAGTTGATTTTGGACATTGTCGGGGCTGGCGGAATATTTTGCTGGCCTTGCCATGATTTTGCCACATAGAATGTAGTTCTTAGGGGTTGGAGTTGTTTGCACAAATTTTAACAAATTAAGACGAAAATAATACGTACATATAGAGTTGATTTTGGACATTGTCGGGGCTGGCGGAATATTTTGCTGGCCTTGCCATGATTTTGCCACATAGAATGTAGTTCTTAGGGGTTGGAGTTGGTTGCACAAATTTGAACAAATTGAGACGAAAATAATACGCTTATATAAAAGTTCATTTTGGATAATTTCGGGCCAGCGAAACGTTTCGCTGTCCCCGTCAGATGTAAGTGGAGAGACCAGAAGTTCCGTCGAAGCTCCATTTACAAAATAAATACAAACTAACTGGATTTTCAGATTTAAAATCTTCTGGAATTATACCTGGAATTCGAAATAATCTTTCTACAATATGATCCAGCAGAGCCTGTAGAGTTACATAGGCGTCATTCACTCTATTGTCACTCTGTTTACAAACTATTGGTTGCCACACTTTTCTGTCCTGGCATACCACTCTAGCTTCCTTCACGTCCATGCATTTTTTCATGCAAGCTCTTGTGTTTCCATGGCTTCTTACCTCTCTTCGGATTAATGTCTCATTCACAGATTCTAACCATTCTTTCGGCGGTCTACCTCTAGGCATTCTGCTATCTACTTTACCTTTATATACTTGCTTGGTCAGTCGTTCATCTTTCATTCTTTCAAGATGTCCGAACCACCTTAGCTCTCCTGTACCACATTCTTAGAGGATTGTCTCGTTTCGGACTTTGTACCTCAGTGTTTTCCCGCATACTTATGTTTTAATTAAGAGCAAAAAGTAGTAATGACGAGGATGAAAATTAAATTGAAATTATTAAATAAATAAATGAAAAAATGCATGAAAATTCACTTTTTTACACTTTTTACACACAAATTGAAAATATGACAGTATTCTAGATTTCC
>CAKNXH010079539.1:0-17291 GCA_932178445.1 Andricus quercusramuli | reverse complement strand
GCTTTCTTAAAACTGCACTCCTTATTTATATACTTCGCTTCACAAATGTATTTTTTTGATTTGAAGATCTGAAATTTAGAAAGAATTTAATAAAAACAATATGTAAATAAGAAATACAAATACAGCAAAGAGAAAAGGGAAACAAGAAGGATATATTTTTATAATTCAGACATGAATCTTGTATAAGGATGCATTAAAGCACCATACCTCTCTCGATAGAATTTATCCTGCGAAAAACTGACATTTGGCCTGGAGTTTCTCACATTTATTCATATTTCTTCATTCCTCCAATATTTACATTTTCCTTAATTTTTCATTTTTGGAATGCTCTTCTTGTACATACATAAATAATATTGTCCATGAGTAGTATTTGCCCTCAACTTGTAGATGTGATATTTTTCATCAAATTCATCAACCTGCGAAAAAAACATGGGTACGGAATATAGTTTTATTTATTACATTTTAATTGTTTTTATTCCTTTTATTAACTACAAACGAAAAAAACAAAGGTGAAAAGTGATTAGGTTGAAAATGCTCTGGGTAATCTGTGCAGGTAAAGAAATAAAGATTGACAAGGGTAAAATAAAAAATAAGTAATTTTTTATTTCGTACTCACAACATTTTAACTAATATTTTTACTAATATTCACTTTATTGCTTGTATTAGGTGAGTTTATAAAATTTTGGAATATACTCTGTTTCGAAATTATAAATAAAAAAGTACGCAAAACATCCTATCATTCACCTGTCTATTGTTCTACAAATACTATAACATTCGAATTGAAAAATTGCTAAACAGTATATTACCAACAATTTTTTAGTATGTGAGATTCTCAGATGTAATATATATAGTTCGAAGTCTACCTCGCAAGTTTTTCGTTCTGTCGTCCGAAGTTGCTATTTTAGAACAAAACTCGAAAGTAATTAATGCAACTATATTCAAAATATGCTCTAAAATTATTAATTTTATATTCACGAAGGTTTTTGTATATTTCAAAATAGATTTCATTTTGAACAAGTTGTTATCTTCCAATTCATTTACACCTGCATATTCGTTAAACGATAATAATGCTTTTTATTTATTAGAATTTATACTCTTCTGTTTCCTGTTTCTCGCTGTTATGGGGAATTAATTTAAACAATAACATTATAGTACTTATACCAATGTGAGTAAATTCAACACCGCCAATTCAATTATAGTTTCTTAATCTATTGCACCTTGCGATGAATCCGTTATTATTACTTTTCTTTGTTCAAAATAGTTCTCTTAAAACAAACACTTATACGACTCGTGGTACTTACATCCTTAAACACTTCAATTTTATATTTCCCAACTTCCAAATTGAACGGGGCTTGAGTTAGGTCACATACATTAATTTAAATCAATGAAAGGAATTTTTATAATCTGTTACTTACACCCTTATGCCGCGTAAATCTTTAAATAATTATAATGGTCGTATCTGTGTGTACCGAAATTTCGGTATGAATAGCCGGATTTTTGTTTGGACACTCATATTCGTACGAAAATTTCGGTACACGTAGATACTTCCAATTATAACGTCTTAATTTAAAAATAGAGATAACTTGTAATCAATGACACAATGTAACCGTAGAAAAAGTTCACTTCCGTTCAAGTCAGATAGCAAAGGGCGACTGTTCAACTGACTAACTTGTGCGCATGCTCGATTCTTTGAAAAAGAACCGCAGATAGAATTTTTTTTTCATGGAGTTCTGTATATTGTATGAGGAAAAAGACGACGTGTATGGATTTTACCATCTAAAAAAACTTGCTCAGCGATATTGCATGCATTAAATATCTGCTTACGAGAAAAGCCCCGACGAAACTTTTCCTTGTAGGGATTATTAGATGAGACAATTTAATCTTATATTTATTTGAATTTATCTTCATTCTGCAAGCGATGATTCATAGGAAAAACGATCCAGGGAAAAGGTTATTGAGCTTTCGCAAAACTGCACTTCTTATTTATATTTCATGCCTCAACTTTATTATTTGTGGGGTATAGTGATCACAAATTATTCAGCAATAAAATGCGCAGGTCAGTAACTCCTTCGTTTAGAAAATCGACAAGTCTTCAGTGATACTTGAAGGTGTAAAGTGACCATTGTACCTTCTAAAATTGGAATTATTTCTATCTGCTACATTATTATTGAGTTAGAAGATCTGTGATTAGAAAGAACATTAATAAGAGCCAATATATAGATAAGAAATTACAAATACAACAATAATAAAGGGAAAACAAGAAGGATATATTTTTATACCTGAGAGAAGAATTTTGTATAAGGATGCATCAAAGCACCATCCCTCACTCGATAGAATTTACCCTGCGAAAAATTGGCGTTTGGCCTGGAGTTTCTCACATTTATGCATATTTACTCATTCTTCCAGCATTTACATTTTCCTTGATCTTTCAATTTTGGTATGCTCTTCTTGTACGCAGAGATGTAATATTGTTGATGAGTAGCATTTGCCCTATACTTGCAGAGGTGATGTTTTTTATAAAATTCCTCATCCTGTGGAAAAAACGATGGTATTGAATATAGTTTTATTTATTACATCTTCATTGTTTTTAATTTCATATTACCATTAATTCACAATAAGAATAATCTGTCAATATTTTACTTTCTGCTATATTTATTTCTTAATTCTTAATTTACAATAACATTTTTATCATGATCGTGTACAAGTATGGATCACTCGAAATATCAAAAAAATTTCAATTTGGTTCACTTTTTAACGTCTTAATTTTAAATCAATTCTGAAATTCCTATCCAACATTAATAAATTCTTGATAATAATAGATACAATTAAACAGTTCAAAAACCTTCCCCTTGTTAATATTGTACAAACATTCATATCAAGTTACAAATTGTTTGGATTTGTATCCTGGAATTTTGAGTTATCCTACTTTGAATGTCTTTTTTCGGATGTTTAATTTTGAACGATTCTATTTTATAATTGTCATATTGAAATCGTTCATTACTTAACAATTCAGCTTCGACTTGAAATTCTTGAGTTCAAACGGTTTTACATTATAATTATTATTTTATGAACAATATTTCGAACTTCTTGACTTATTATCTAAAATTTTGAATAATTAAGGCACATGTATAATTCATACATAATTAGTTTTTATGATTATGCATAATTAATACGTGGGTCACGAATTTTCGTCACGTGACCATTGTAGCAGATGGCCTTAGAGTGTTTTTTAATTTGTTCTAATTAAATATATATATATATATATATATATATATATATATACCAGGTACGCAATGAATGTTTTGAGAGAAATTATCAGCGACTGCAAGAAAATTAATACTAAAAATGAAGAAAATATAATTTTGGAAGCTTTAAGACTTTCTCAATACTTTTTTGTATGGAGTACATTTATTTACTTGAGCACTGGAGCCCTTTTTATTATTCGTCCAGCTTTAACTTATAATTCCGAAAAAAGAGAATTCGTATTTGAGTCTACATTCCCTTTTGATGCACAAAAATCACCAGTATTTGAAATAATTTTTTTTATACAAGCTTTTACACCTTTTGTGACGAGCGTCGGAAATGCTTCTATAGATGGTATGTTTATTACAATGGTGAGTACATTAAAAGATCAATTAATTTGCTATGATTAATAAAATTATATAATAAATGAGACTGTAATTGAATGATTAAATATTTAAGATATTACATGGGTGTGCGAAAATTGAAATGGTGCGAGGGGAAATCGTGCGCTTTTCAAGAATTGTTAGCCTAAGTGAGGAAAAAAATGTTCGAACGTCTGCCACGAAAAATTTAGTTGAGATGTACCAAAATACAATAGAATTTACGCAGAAAATCGAATATATTTATTCCTATCAATTGTTAGTGCAGGTCATATTGAGTGCTTTAGAAATCTGTGCTACGGGATTTACATTCATTACTGTGAGTAATAATTTTATATGGATTGAATTAATTTTGGATCAAGTTCTGAATAGGGATTACCTTTAAATTATCTGAAACTCTCTACACCGATGTATTTTGACACGTTGATTACGAATATGATAATGAAAACGGCGCAAATTTGATTTCCATGGTCAAAACCCCAAAAAACTGTTTTTAGTTGGGGTTTTGCTTCAATTTGAAGATTGTTGATCTGAACAAAAAGTGGTTGGAATAAAAGCTGTATAGCATGAAAAACTCCATCCTTCATACTGAATACGTTTTTTCTATAAAACAATTCTTTTACGAGAAAGGGTAGATTTTCCGTCCTATACATCTCTCTCTCTCTTCCGCCTTTTTATCAACGTCTCTCTGTCTCTCTTCTCCACCCGATCCGACCCGACCGATGATACCGAAGTCGCGTCAGTCCAAGAGCGAGTGTGAAGAGCGTCTTGAGTATTTGACGTAACTATTCCGTGTTTAGGCGTGTTTGAAGTATACTCTATCTAAGCAGATTTTTTGCTCACCAATGACTTCTAAAGAGCAATATGGGGAAAAAAATCTGCCAGCTGCGCAGACATATTCCCATCGCATGGCTCGCACATTTGTGCACAGGCCTTTTAAAATAAAAGGTCAAAGCATCGACAACTGTAATTTGGTGATTGTGAATTCTCTTTTGTTAAATCTCCTTCGGCTTCAACGAACACATTCTCATCACGTATCTTGTGCTTCTTACTCGATTTTTTCGAATATGCGAATTTCTTTATATTCTGTTCAATACACTATTATATCAAGATGTACATATATTACATTTATTTCTTTACTGAGCCTGGGATTGCTTATTCAGATATTCCAAAATGAAGTACGAATTTTATTTTTCATGATTACTTGAATATTTGTTCCTTATTTGTCACTAATTTTAATTCTCAGCTACCATGAAAAATGTATCATTTCAATGAATTTATATTATTACAATTCATTATGTGTATTGGTATGGAAACAAAAGTATTTTCATTGTCTTGTTCTTATAATTAAAAAGAAGTGCGCATCCTATTAAAAAACATTGTTATTCAACATTTTATTTAAACTTGTGTCGTTTTTTCCATAAATTTAATTGGGTTATTTCCAATGTTATTTTTTAGGTTTTAAACTTAAAATACGCATCTTGGCGTAAAGTGGTAACGAGAAAATTTGTAGATATAATTTGAGCACAACATTTTGTTAAATAAAATGTTATTGTAGCTTGTGTCCTTTTTCTAAAAAGGTAATTTTTTATTATGAATATATTTTTTAACAAGAGCTTATAACAAATTTGTAGATCTTTTTTGGTTGGACAAGTATTGTCTTTTCATCTTTTTCGTCTCTTATGTCGTTTTTCCAAACATTTAATTATTTTATTTTTAATCTTATTTCTTACAATTAAAAGAAAATCTACTCTTTCTAACTACAAATTATTAATAACAAATTTGTGGATCCTTTTTATGTGAACAACTTTCGTCTTCTAATTTTTTGACGTACCTTGTGTCGTTTTGAAGAAAAATTAAATTTGTTATTTTTAACCCTAATTAGTCACACGAAGTGAAATTCACCCGACAAAAATGTCGAGTTCCTCGTACAGGAGCTCGTTGCCTTAACTTCACCGATTAAAAAAAAATATTTAAGCAATTAATTTTGGTTACAGAAACCAAAAGATCATCTTTTGCAATTCTCAAATAATACCTGGAATTTTTTCCAGATTTTTAAGACTTATTAGGACCCAGTGTAACTACATATTATGTGATTCTACTGAAGTGTGACTAATTACGGTTAATGTAATTTTTTACGGTTAAAACAAAAACTATGGACCCTATCAAAAAATAATTAATAACAAATTTGTAGCTCTTCATCAGGGAAACCAATTTTGTCCATTTTTTTTTTTCGTATCTCATGCCGCTTGTCTAAAAATTCAATTTTTCTATTTTTAATGCAGTTTTTTTACGAATGAAAGAAAAACTACGTGTCTTATTAAAAAGTAATAAGTGAAAAATTTGTAGATATTTTTCGAACACCAAATTTTTGTGGATTTATATTTTTTCGTATCTTGTATAGTTTGACCGTAAAATGAAATTTTGTATTTTTCATTATTTTTGTGTGGCCAAAATTTAAATTTTCGATTTTTCAAGAAAATTCAAGAAGTGTTTGTGATAATCTTGTAGGGTGTTCAGAATGCAACATTTTTCTTCCTGTGCCATTTTTTCATATCATGCGTTTTTTGGCTTAGAGTGTTCATTTTCCTTTGTTTTCTGGAATTTTGTAAATGCCAAATCTCCAGTATTTTTTTTTTTTTTTTTTTAAAGTCTTGAGGATAAATTGTTCGCCTTTTGGAGTACTGCTGATAACCGTATAACTTGATCTTCATTTCAGGACACTTGAAGAGTATTCCAAAGCCCAATCCAATACACCAAAGCTTCGATAGAGGATCGCGCGACTGCAGGCGATATTAGAATTCCTAGAATTGCTCGTCCCCACAGTTTCTCAGGGGGCAGGGTGAGAGACGGTTGCTACTCCGCATATGAAGGGACGCATTCACTACTACTCAGTCAAGTAGATTGCGCAATGTCATGCAAACGGTTCAGGCGGCCCTGCCTGTTTACGTTTCGCTGCTGGCGCTTAATGCTCAAGGCCATTTTCAGACAACCCCGAGATTGATCAACTATCGAAGCTCTGGTATATGTCAATTCTTTCAAAAGTTATCGTGCTAACACACTAAAAATCTACAGACACACATACAGGCTTACGCAAAGACAGACACATTCGTAAAAACCTGTTTTTCGGGTTCAGGCGGTCTCAAAACGTGGATATTTGACAAAAACGAGGGGTTCAAATTTTAAACAAATCTTATACCTTCTCTGACGAGAATGTAACAATAATATTTTGAGCTTCAGCGTTATTTTGAAAACCCGTGAAAAAACCCTTGAGTGGTTGAGCGAGGTTGGTTGAATTGATCCCAAGAGGAAAATACTGTGGAAAGCATAAAACGGTTCTCATAGAGTCATTCACAATGCTAAGGCAGCAAAAAATACGCTACTTGAAAGGTCCCACATTTCTGCAGCGACGTTTATTATTTTGAAATTATGTCGGTTTTCGTTACTATTGTATAGAAGCCATCATGAAATATCTTCAAAATTACGCCAATTAGAATTACCATTTTTTTGGATTAAATTAATTGTGAATTTTATGATTTCTTCATGTCTTTCAACTTATCCATACATTTTTCTTAAAAAATCATCTCAATCACATTGTGCGAAGAGTCCTTTACACTTTTGGTTTCAGTCATTTATATCATCACATAAGAAATCTCGTCGACTGTAGAGCATGCCCTCTGATGTGTTATTCACACGTCAAGATAATAATACAAACTTTGATTTGAGAAATGTATTGAGAAAGCAACATTTTCTTTCTACTATTTACAAACTTTTGATATCGTAGGATTCGTGGGCTGGACAAGTCGAAGCGAATGTTTTGTTTTTTGACTTGGCCTATGACAAATTTGGCACATCTGATTTGCCTGCATTCATTCCAAGCAAAGCCCCGAATCACACAGTATTTCGGACTTTGCCTACAAATCATCCGCAATACACGCATTTCCTAGGAAAACTTAGTTTTGCCGACACTGTGGGCTTTGCCTGTAACATATCGGACGTAAGGGTCCTTATATATCAACCAAGAAAATTCTTAGCGCTTGTGAGAAACGACCAGTGCCGGGCCGAAAATTTTTAGTATCCTGAGTCATATTTAATTTTCTCATTTCAACCTTGGATATTTGTGTGATATTTGTCACTGAAATTTTGTATTCTAACTAGGGGAAAGTGGGTTATGGTGGTCAGCTTTGAATTAAGCATGCTATACATTGTGATCAAAATATGATCTTGATGTGTCTATTTTTTAAGGTGAAGCCAGCATTATCAGCGAAGGTTGTTGTTACTTAAATGCTGATTAATGCAAGATTTAATTAATTGTAATATATCTATAACGTTCATACAACCGAAGAATGATATCAGAAGCTTTAAAAAATACTTCACCAATTAAACAATAATGTTTTCATTTTTGTCTTTCAATATATGCTGTATATACTTAATTTTTGCCAAAGACTTTTCCACCAAAACTGTTTTTTCATCATTACTCTTTATGCCACGTACTTTCAAACAGAAATTACATTTGAGCACTATTTACCCAACCAACAAGAGCTAGTTGATATAAAAAGTTAATGTGAAAATCCAAAAACACAGGAGTTATTTTCAAGCCGTGGTGGGCACACTCGTTTCACGCACCCTCTATACACACACTGGTGCGAATCTGGATTTTCCGTTTTCAAAGCTCGTTATCTCCTTGAAAATTATGAATTATAAGTTATTACAAATCAATGTTGAGATCGTAAGCTTTGATTGAAACAATATTTTATCTTGATAATAAATAATCTAATATTTTTTAATGATGGGTATTGTTGTAGTAGACAAAATAAAAGAAATGAAAGATTGACCTCATGGAACTTTGTTTATTCATACATTTACAATGACTAAGGTACAAAAAACATATTTTGCAGTCTCCAGTAGGCCCGTCAGCGCCTTCCTCTTCATCATTTGACTCCTTGTCAGTCCTTTCATTCTCCGAAACAGAAAATTCGTAATCACCGTCATTAGATGAAAAACTATCATTTCCATCAGACGAAAAAAGTTACTTACATTCATAAGAAGAGAGAAGAGAAAACCACTTTCATAAAATCTTTCTCAAAAACGAAATTAACATTGCATTTTTTTTATAACTCAAGTTATAAAAAAAATGCAATATTCGGCCACTTCTTTACAGAAATATATTCTGTTTTCACTAAAAGGACCTTGAATTGACTTAACAGTGTTGTGTTGGAAAAAGAATCGATCTTTGAAACACATCTTTTATTATTTCAAACAAACTGTATTAACATATACACTGTTCGAATCCAGAAATCCATTCATACAATTTCCTCAAAACATTAACAAAATTAATTGAAACATTTGATGTATTAATTTTGTGTAGTAGATGCTCCTACACTTATTTTGATTTATCCGGAGTTTATTTCCGTTGTTTAGAGAAGGATAAAAAATTAAATTTTTAAAAATTGCCATTTTTCTCACTTTATTTGTTGATATAGGAGTGCAATAAAAATCAGCCATGCAAGTGTTTCAAATAAAAAATGTCAAAATCGATTAGGAAATGTCGGCTCTAGGCTGTTTTAGATCAAGTTTTAACGTTTAGCCTTACTATGCGCCACAATACCCGACTTTTCCCACCTCATTTGTTTATTTTTATTTGAAAAAATATTTACTTTCACACACATATTACTTTAAATGTATTACTTTACAAGAAAATCCATATTCTTATTTACAAAATAAGATATTGCAGAAAATAAGTGTCTTATCGTCCCAAAACTCGAGACCAGTAATCAAATATTTTTCATAGGATTGTCTAGTCCCCTTTTCCAACCTGCTTATTTTTTCTGGACGAATAGACAGAGCTAAATAATATAAACAGTTTCGAATTTTAATAGTCTTATTTTGCAGATATAATTGTTCATAGGATTTGAATTGTGTGTCAAAGTATTGTATCTCATTTATATAATTAATTTTATAGCTGTTATATTCGATTCATAATTTAAATCCAAAACAAATATATTATTATATAAAAACTGAAAAACACTGAACAACGTGCATAACAAAGGAACTAATTTTGCACAAGAGTATGAGAATTTGAGGAGGTTCTTAATAGGGCTAAAGTAGCTCCAACGAGGTATAAAAGAGGACATGGCGGTTAAGGAAGGGATAAAATAGGTTCTATTTGGAATTATGCAGGGCTTGAATGGAGCAAAAATTTTGACTCGGGACTTTTCCGCAGTAAAGAGAGTGATTAGGTGTTGCCGAAACCAATGGAGATACGATATGAAAATTTGTTTTTATTGTTATATTTTGTTCCTCCCCCCACGATATATTGGAAAGGGGTAAAAGTGGAAATTCACTTATTTCTCTGACCAAACACAGGGGTGATTCACGCTCTTAACGAGACATTAGAAAGAGGTACGGATGTGACTTGAATTATTTTTGTGATCAGTCACAGGGGTGATTTTTCATCCCCCACGAGATATTGGAAAGGGGTCGAGGTGTAACCTTCATTATATCTGGGATCAGTTACAGGGATGTCTCCCTCTAAGATATATGGGAAAGGGGTAGGAGTGGGAATTTAATTATTTCTCTGACCAGTCACAGGGTTTCCTTCGCGCCCTCAACGAGACATTGGAAAGGGGTATACGAATGTGACTTGAATTATTTCCATGAACAGCCACAGGGGCCCTTTGCTCCCCCACGAGACATTGGAAAGGGATAGCAGTGTGACTTAAATTATTTCTGTGACTAGTGCAACTGAACATTATTTTCAAATGACATAATATTACGATATTTTTGATGAATAGAATTTTTAATATTTACAGTTAATACAAGAAAATAGTTTGCAGCAGGTGGGTGTTGCCGAAACGATAAAATGTATTTTTTTCTTCATTGCTGGTTTATGGATAACTGGAGTCTACTGCGCTGGTGGGGACTATTTACTTAGTAAGGTTAGTTTTAAAAACGAATTGTCTCCCGTCATGGAATTTTCCTTAAGAATAGCTCCTTTTTCAGGTCGTTGAAGGCTAATGTTAAGGAAAATTTCGAAATATCACACTGAGAAAAATGGATTACGCCCGGTAATAAAAACTATGTTATCGGATATAATCTTGGACTACTAACTATGGGACAGCGATCCAGATTATTAGAACTACAATCTGTAGATATTGAGAAATAGATATTACAGGATAATATCTTGGATTATTATTAAACCTTATAATCTGACATAATAAAATCTATAATCCAAGATTTAAAAAATAGATATCCTCAAATATATACAATATAATAATTTTTGCAAGCGTATTCACAAACCTATACAAAATTTGGATAGACGAGCTCGGAGGTAGAACTGGAAACAAATGTCAATTTTTTAAACACACAATAAGCAGGAAAGTGGCTATCATAAGACTACAAAAACAAAAGTAAAGGAAGCTAAGTTTCTGTACTTGTACAAGTGGCAGTGATGTATAATGAAAAGAAATATAAACTTACCCATTTTATAAATCTGAATCATGTGTGATTTAGCACTAATAATCATTTTAAAACTTAATTATTACTTGTTACAATTCGAGCGGATGCATACGACACGCGCCACGATGCGACTTACCATCTGAGACTATACACAGACGCCTGGATATTATAAAATCTAAGATGTCAAAAATTAATGTCTGAAGGTTATAAGAATTTAAAATCTAGAGATTGAATTTGGTAGCATCTTCATATATTAGAGAGCGCTAATATAGTTTTGTATACGGTGTATTATTCTTTAATTCTATTATCCAGTTCGTATAATCCATTTTTCTCAGTGCAGTCGGTGGCTTCAAAAAAATTTTTAATTATACGACCTACTCGAATTTAGAAAATTCTTCAACGTAGTTGTATGTTATTTTTTGAGTGAAAAACAACATCATATATTTTTTTTTGTATTTGAGAAAAAGGAAGTATTAAATACAACAATTTTTTTTTGTTAAACCTCGCTTTAGAAATGTACTACGAAATTGGTGATAAGTTCGAAATAAAAAAAAATGTGCCCGCTGGGCGGGCACATTGTCACCACGCGCCCAGCGCGCGGCTCGCAAGTTTGAGCCCGCCTAGGGCACGCGAATGTTCGTTTCCGCGCTCGGTCTTTGTATTTCTCCCACGTTTGCGCACAGACTTTTTAAAATAAAAGGTCAAATTATCGACAAATGTAATTTGGTGATTGTGAATTCTCTTTTGTTAAAGCTCCTTCGGCTTTACCGAAAACATTCTCATCACGTATCTCGTGCTTCACACTCGATTTTGTCCAAAATGTGAACTTTTCTACATTATGTTCAACAATATTATATTAAATGTATATTATATTGATTTCTGTACCTCAAGCTGGTACTGCTTATTCTGATATTGCAAAATAATTTACATTTTTTATTTTTCATGATTACTTCAATATTTGCTCCTTATTTTGCACTAACTTATATTCTCAACTAGTAGCGGCGTAGCATGGGTTGGCACCCGGGGCGGTTGCGGTGTGACACTTTGGGGTTGTCACCCCGTATTGCCCTTTATTGGTACCCCTTGGTGCTTGGCACCTGGGGCGGACCGCTCCTCCCCCCCCCCCCCCCCCTTACGCCGCCACTGTTCTCAACTACCCTGAAAAATGTATCATTTCAATAAATTTATATCACCCAAATAATAAATTTAATAAAATTAAATAAATAAAAATAAATAAATAAATTTATATATCAATATATATGCATTGGTATTGAAACATACGTTGTTTCATTGTCTTGTTTTTATAATTGTAAAAAAGTGCGTATTCTATAAAAAAATGTTGTTATTAAACATTTTATTGCAAAATGTGACGTCGTTCCTTCATAAATTCGATTTATTTATTTCCAACGTTATTTTTTACGATTTAAACTGAAGATACGCAATCCTAGCGTGAAGTGGTTCTAAGCAAATTTGTAGATATAATTTAGGAAAACAATTTTGTTGAATGGAAAGTTATTGTAACTTGTTCGGTGTTTCAAAAAGTTAATTCCTTATTTCCAATTTCTACTCCTTTTACTATTTTGGAACAGCTTTCGGCTTGCAACTTTCTCGGACGGATTCTGCAAAAAATATATTTTTTATACATATTTTCAAATCACGGTCAAACTTTTATCTTACCATTTTTCGTATATCCGTTATTTTCGAGAAAATTTCGAAAATTCAATTTTCAGAGAAAACAACACAGATATCTTTCAACAATTTTCATCCGCTAGCACGACTTTTACAAGTCCCTTTTTTGCAGGGTGAGTTGATTCAACAGGATATATATGCTTGTGCGTGGTACGAATTACGTCCAACCGACTGCAAATCACTTTTGATCATCATGATTCGATCGCAAAGACCGATAACGATCACAGCTGGGAAATTTTTTAATCTGACTCTTGACAGCTTCACCAAAGTAAAAATGTTTACTATTCTAGAACATTTTAGATGTTTTATATATTCAAATATTGTATTCCCGTCGGTACATAAATTTAAGGACGTTTTAGTGACACCTTTACATAAAAGTGTTGTGCCCATTAAAATTTGAAATCCCTGCTGTAAGTTTCGGAATGAAATGGAATCCGGTATTTGTATCCACATGTTTTCGTATGATTATCAACCAACTTTTCATTTCGATCGAATACGCAGGCAGAATCATATTCATTCCGAATGATTCCGCCATCAACGCGCATTCATTGAAAATTATTCTGTTGTCAATCAAACGTTGCTTCAAACGAATCTACATCACTCTAAATCAACTTTTCGTTCCATGGTAATGTACTGTCATGTCTGATAATTTCGCATCATCATGAATGAAATTTGTATTACGTTCTCATTCCGCATGATTTCAGTTGAATTCAGAAGTTGTTCCAAACGGTTGCGCATCGGGATGAATTGTTGTTACAGAAGTCAGATTCATTTGGTTTGGATCAGATTAGATTTTTCTTTGTAAGAGGTGGGATCGTGTCGGGTTCAATCAGAACAAGTTTTCGTCATAAGAGCTGAAACAGAGTGAATATGCTTTTGGTAGATGTCGGATTGAGTTGGATCGAAAAGGTTTGAATTTTGTTTATAATTCGGAATCATTATGTTTGGACCCGAAGGAATTATTTTCGGTGATATAGGCTTCATTTAAAATAATGTGGATGTAAATATCGGATTAAAAAGTAATCAGACTGCCCATATTTCACGGATTCAGATGCATCAAGGTTGATTATTTTTCATTCCCTTTTAATTTAATTCGAGCTTCCGAATGTAAAATCAATGTGTCCAACTGAGAAGGTTCTATCTCGGAACATGCATATTGAAAGGTTTCATCTCAAGTGGCGAATCTTTCAGTATGCTTGTTCCGAGATAGCATCTTGTCACTTGGATATGTTGAATAAGACTAACCTTGTTTGATTATTTCTAATCATAATAATTGTTATTTTATAATGATGATGCAACTACATGATATTTTCTTAGAAACTATAATCCAAACAACATAATAATACTTGTTACTTATTAGATTATAAAATTTGCTGGCTCCGGCCTCTCATTGCTACGAGCAATGAAATAAAAATCGTGCACAACATAAACCTACAGGATTCCTGAAGTTGTATACATGTAAGTACAGTATCTTAGGGGCTATATACTTAAATATATAGCTAATATTTAATCTAATAGAAATATCTAATCATATAGTATCTCATAATTTTCTAAATTAATAAATTTGCTACATATGATTTCCTTAGAGGTGGAGGGGATACAATGGGTGGAACTGCACTCATTCATAAGAAATTAATGTATAAGAACTTACTTATAGGATGCGTTACTTTTTTTCAAACGGCCTCAAATAAAACTTTTAATATTGATTGAAATATTCATTATGTTGCAGATATCATACAGAATTTTGGTCTAACTCCTTGAAAAAGGAAATAATAGTATATTGCGTGACGAGGGTCGAAAGGCAACGATTTCACGAGTGTGAAGTTAGCTGCCCGAGCGAAGCGAGGGCTGATATCACACGAGTGAAAGCGTTGCCTCGGCCCGAGTCATGCATACAATTTTTCATCATATCGATAATCGAAAAGTCGACTTGAGATGACTGTGGAGCGGGTCGATAATCGAATTTTCAACCCTAGGGAAGAAAGTGACAGATCAATGCAAATGGCGACGCCATTTGCATTTATCTGTCACTTTCTTCCCTAGGGTTGAAAATTCGATTTTCGACCCGCTCCACAGGCATCGAAAGTCGAATTTTCGATTGAGGTATGATGAAAAAGATTTAATAGAGTAGAGGTTTATTTTTTCATGGAGTGTAATGGTTGAAAACGCCGAAAAAAAACAGACCTGCAGAGGACCGATTTAATCCTACGTGACCAAATGACAAGGTTCTATCTCGATGCATGCATGCTGAAAGGTTCCATCTCTGTAGTCCGAATGACACTCACCCCTCACCACCGGAAAATGAGCCTCAACATATAATTGAACAAACAGAAAACATGCCAGAGAGTAGCCAACCCCCTATAAATTATTTGTCACTGCCTTGTGTGGAAGGGTTGCCACAACAAATTTAAACCATACTATATAAAAACGTATTTTACAAATCCCTTTGATTGACATAAATGCGATTTTTCACTAAAAACAAAGACAAGGTAAGTGAAGAATAACTATTAAATGTAGTTTATTACATTCCATGCGGTGGACGTGATGCGTGCTACACTGCTACATATAGGACAAACTAAAAGATACCAGAAAATTAGAATTTATTAGCACAAAAGGGACTATCTCAAACTTCCAGAAGAATAAATCGCTTGAACAAGACATTCGTGGTGGTACGATCATCCTAAATAAATGAAATACGATAATTCTAGATAGAACCAAAAAGTACAAAAACTTTTAGTCTTGCAAATGGCACATATAGTAATAACAGAAAGCATGGTGTCTTTTAGGAAACAAAATCGATGCACGAAGTAACTTTTCACTCCAAATGAGTTAAGTGACGACTCTAAAAGTGTGAATCCGCTGCTCTACTTTAGGGTGAAATAGTGTTTGGGGTGGAAAATTTGACTCAATCAGAGTGAGAAGTTGAGTGGAAATTAGGAGTGGTAAATCCAGTTTATTCACAAGAGTGAATGTATGTATCACTTATTCGGAGTGAAATTTAATTCTAATCGTAGGGTGACAAATAATTTTGTATTACCAAAAAATCAATATATGTATAATTTTATATTTATTTATATAATTACAAGACAATGATAGAATTGATAATAATTATAGAAATTTACTTATATTATTCGCTTGGACTTTGTAATTCATTTTCATTATATTTCCCGAACTGGAAATATAATTATACAAATTTACTCATATTATTCGCTTGGGCCTTGTAATTAATTTCCATTATATTTCCCGATCTGGAAGCTCCGCAGCGTTCAGTCTGGAAGACAGTATAAAATTAATTTCTTTTCATTTATTAATTAATTTTTCTTCCTCATAGTGGAAGCTTTGTAATGGTAACAATTTCGAAAAATTTCAAAGTTTTTCAATTTAACGTTCCTCAATTGAAAAACAGAAAATTGTTTTCTTATTATGAATTTGAAAACAAAATAATTCTGACAATTTTCAACAAGATTTATCTCAGAAAGGGATAGGGTGCGACGCAACTTCCCCCTTTTAATTTTCCAGCTCGAAAAATTACCACTTCAGATACAAAATTTGATTGGTCTGTGTCATTGTATTTTAAAATTTGTTGTATTATTTCGTAAATTTATATTTCTAATTTAATTAAAAATAACGTTTCATGTACGAGAAAGGAAATGTATTTGCCAATGGGAAGCAAAGTGCTCATTATATGAGCACCATATAATTATAAATACAAACAAAGTGGAAACACTCAAAATCGAATTCATAGCTAGTTTGTAATATTATTAATATTTTCATACCTTGATATAGCAGGAGGATCCTGTAATTGGAGATTCAGGAGTGTGTTTTTCAGTGAGGCGCAGCAACCCTGCGGCTTAACACTTTCCAATTCCATGATGCAACCAGCTACAAAGTTGTACAAATTTGTTAAGGCTACATCATACTCAACGTCGAATGAGAAATGAAGTTTCAACAATATGTGGAAAGCTTTCAAAAAATCTCTCGGCACATCAATCAAATGGGAATCAGCTCTGATAAAAAATTGCCCACTGTTCAAATTGCCGTCGTTGGGAATTCAGATCAGGAATGGTTGCTGGCTTGTCTTAGCCTTTCTGGTATACAGCAAATCATCTTGAGCCTGAAATACATTATATTTCCATTTTTTACACTATTAGATTCAATTTCACTATTTAGATCACATAAAGAATTTTTATTAACAGAATGAGTATCTACTGAGATTTCAGGATTAATTACTCTATTTTCTTCATTCACTGAAACATCAGACATCTGCTTTTTTCATGTTTTCTTAGAGAATGAAATCTTTATATGTTCGTGGGCATTCATCTTGCCTGCATGAGTACCATGTAAGATTTGTTAATTTGATGGCATGAAGACGCCGGAAATGATTTGAAAGTTGATCAATTCCTCCGTCAATCGTGCATTTGAAAATGCTGCAAGAAATGGTTACCATTTTATATTTGTAAAAATCGCAAATAATACTTTGTTATCCGATAATATGTTTGGGGTGCTTTTTAGTTGCCTGAA
>CAKNXH010079536.1:26872-37338 GCA_932178445.1 Andricus quercusramuli | reverse complement strand
ACATCAATTTTCAACAAAATTGTTTAATTTTAGGCTTTGTCCATTCGTCCAAAAAAATTGGGGGTGCTGGAAAAGGGGATGGAGTAGGTTCCGAATTTAGGGACGATGAGGCTCTTCGTTAATTTTAAAGTCGAAAAGACAAATTATCTATAAAAAAGTTAAATTTTCAACTGAAAAATATGATTTTTTCCCCAAAAAGTATACTTGTCAACCAAATGGTTTAATTTTATAAAAAATTGTTGAATTTTCATGCAAAAAAAAAATAAATAAATTTTCTACCAAAAAATAATATTTTTCACATAAAAGTTTATTTAAAAACAAACCGTTGAATTTTCAATTATAATTTTAACGAATTCTCAATAAAAAAATTAATTTGTTCACAAAGTTTCTCAACTTTAGGGAAATGGCTTAATGGTATAATAATAATAATAATAATAATAATGTCAAATAATCGAATTTGCAAACAAGAACGTGAATATTTGATAAAGATAATTAATGTTCTACCAAAAAACATGACATTTGAATAATATACATGAATTTTCAATAAAATTATCTAATTTAAAATTTAAAAAAAGACGAATTATCTACAAAACAGTTCAATTTTTAACCCAAAATATGATTTTTCAACCAGAAAGCCAAATTTTTAACCAAATAGCTTCATTTTCTAGAAAATTGCTGAATTTTCAAGCCAAAAAGAATAATTTTCTAGAAAACAGTCGAATTTTTAAAAATAAAAGTTCATTAAAAAAAATAGTTGAATTTTAATAGTTGAAATCAATTTTTTTTTACAAAGTAGTTCAATTTTAAGTCAAATAATCGACTTTTCAGCTAAAAAAGATGAATTCTCAACGAAGCATGTAACAGTTGATACATCAACCAAACTAATGCATTTTTAACTAAAGAAGATAAATTTTATCCCAGAAGATTAAATTTCTTAACAAAATACACGAATTGTCAACGAAATAGTCGAATTTTCAACTAAAAAAGATAAATTTTCAATTCATGAATTTCATCGAATTCTTCTTGTAAATTTATTCAAATTTTACTGAAATAAATGGATTTTTGGGGGTTTTAAAATTTTTTCCAACTCATTTGAAGAGATTTGAAATTCTTTCTTGGAATTCACCCTGAATTATTATTAATTTATCCTCGAATTCTCTTGAATTTTCTCTAATTCACTTGAATTCCTCAAAATTTACTCAATTCTTAGGCATTTTGTTCAATTTTTTTGAATTTCCTTCAATTTTTCCAAACTCATTTCAAAGTTACGGAATTTAATGAAGTTTTTTCATATTTTTAAGTTGTTTTCAATTCATTTGAATTTTTTGAATATTTACCTTGAATTTTCATGAATTTCATCAAATTCTTCTCGTTTATCTTAAATTCCTCTAAATTCCTTTCAATTTCAGGGAAATCAATGGTATTTTTTTTATTAACAAATGTTTCCAATTCATTTAGATTCTTTTGAATTTAACTTAAATTCTTCTAAAGACTTATAAAATTATCCTGAAATTGTTACCCTTTAAGTGCGAAAAAGTACCCTATGAGCGCGGCAAAAAGTAAAAAGTAAAAAAAAGAAAATTATTCTTCTTAAAAATCCCATAGAGACTGTGAGGCCTGTAGTAGCCTTTTTAATAGAAAAAGAACTGTTACACAAAAATGTAGGGTAAGAAGGGGCAGCGCCAACCGGTGGGGTAAAGGCGACTTTGCTCATAACATCGCTATTATTTAACAATTTTAATATTATTTTGCATCAAATAAATCTATTTTATTATAGAGATAGTGTTACTTACTAGAATCTTGAAAATGGACGATGTAAAAGAAAAATTATGCAGAAAATAGTTTCGACAATGAAAGAATGGAAGATTCGCTGGCAGAAATATAGAGTTTTCAACATTAATGGCAATACTCACACTACTTACAGTATGAAAATTTGATATTTCGACAGATAAAACAATATCACATTATATTACTAAAATAGTTGAACGTAAGTCAAGTCCCAAATATATCAAATATCGTAAATAATTGAGGACTCACCAGTGGGGCAAGCCCGACGAAAATAATACTTCATACGTGCTTAGGTTACTATTAAATATTTTTATTTAAAATCCGATCGGTAAAGCGGGTGTTTTGGATTGGTACGGTAGAAACCTTCGCGCCTAGTCCGTTTTGCCATCTTCAGATGTTTTGATTTTCATAAAAAGCTGCGGTTGGCTTTGCCCTCCAGTCTTGGGGCAAAGCCGACGAAATACAGCTTGTTGGAAATAATTAAATTATTAAATCATTGTTTCATCAATGTAACTAATGATTATGGAAATATGATATACAATAATGTAGGACTCGAAATGGAAAAAATGGATCAATTACACATCTTATTAACTTTAAAAAAATCATTGACTGTTAACTGGTCGACGCTGCCCCTCCTTACCCTAGTTGCATTTTCTTATTGGGTTCAAGTTCTTAATGTTATCTAAGTTGGTCAAGTCAAGTTTTAGGCGAATTTTCTCATCAACTTAGCTTGTACCTCGTACGTACACTGTAAGAAAAATTGGTGGTAAACTTCCCATACATTGGAATTAATTAACTCATGCAAGGATGGAAATTTTCCCATACCTCAGTACCATACTTCCCATACTTGTATGGAAGTTTTACCATAAAGTATGGAAAATCTTCCAACAACCACCGAAAAATTTCTATCCTGGTATGGGATATTCAAATGTATGAAAAAAATTCCATATTTTTGTATGGGAAATCTACGATTATTTCTTACAGTGTACCTGTAACTTGTTTATTATAAATAAATGATTGAACCATAAAAATAATAATTTGAAGCGTGTTAAAGTTGTTGGAAAATGAAGCAGTCTATAATGATTCTATTTGAAAGCATGATTTTCATTCATGGCGTGATAATTTATTCCCCTTGAGAGGTTCATTTCTGCGTGCCAGTAACCTTTAGAATTGAAATATACATGCGAATTCCGTTCGAGTTCTCACGATACTTATTAGAAGGCCAGATTCGTTCCGTTCGACATCTGCATACAGTATAGTACACGGTGTCATATGTGCGATGTATTTAAAACAGGAACAAGAGTCAGCAGGTGAGTGCCGCTTGAGGAAGCATCATGCGCTGTAATTGCACACATAAAGCGTTCAAACAGTTATCAGGTGTTTCCCTGCACCAACTGACGAAAAACACCTGCTGTCACTCTCCCTACAATCAATTTCACTCATGATAACATTCGCCGATAAAAAATTTTTTTACGGTAATTTCGCCTTTTTCAATTGAAAATTAAATTTTTTGGGGGAAAATTTAATTGTCTTCTAAAAAATTGGTCTTTTTGGCTTCAGTTTTCCAAATAGTCTATCCAGTTCTCTATTTTTAGTTCAGAATTTATCTCTTTCGGTTGACAATTCTACTCTTAGGTTAAAAATTTAATTTTTTTTTTCTTCTGAAAATTCTCATCTTTGCTGGTCCAAAATTCAACCATTTTTTTCAAATTTCGTCTATTTTGCTTGAAAAGTTTGGTAGAAAGTCATTTTTTGTGATTTACAATTTACACTAAAACTGACGAAAAACACCTGCTATCAGTCTCCCTAGAATCAATTTGACTCATAACATTCGCCCGAAAACAAATTTTTTGATAGTAATTTCTCCCTTTTGAATTGGAAATTCAATTTTTCGAGAGAAAATTTAAATATCTTCTAAACAATTTTTTTTTTGGCTTCAACGTTTTCCAAATAGTCCAGCGCAGTATTTTTGGTTTAGAATTGTTTAAGCTTAACTTGATTTTTAGCCAAGCAACAAAATAGTTGAATTTTCAATTAAAGTGATGAATTTTCAACGAAAAAAGGAGTATTTAACACAGCAGTTCAATTTTCAACCAAGCAGTTGAATTTTCAAACAAAATAGTTGAATTTTTTAAGTTTAAGTGGCTTTTTTAACCAAATAAGATGAAATTTCTACCAAAGAGATGAATTTTTAACAAAGAAAAAAACTAATTTGCAGGCGAATAGATAAATTTGTAAACAAAAATGTCAATTTTTAACAAATTAGTTCAACTTTCCACCAAACAGTTAAATTCGCAACGAAAAGTATAATATTTGAAACTTCAATTTAAAAATAGTAATTTTCAACCAATCAGTTGAATTTTCAATTTAAAAACTTAATTTTCATGCAAAAAAAGAAAGCAATGAATTTTCAGAAAAATACTTTAATTTTCAACCAAAGAAATAAATCTTCAAGTAAATTCGCCCTTTTGAATTGAATATGTGTGTTGGCTTCAACGTTTTTCAGATAGTCTAGTATTATATTATTATCTTGGAATTTATCTCTTTCGGTTAAAAATTTAATTATTTTGTTGAAAATTGAAGTTTTTCGTTAAACTCATCTTTTCTGATCGAAAATTGAACATTTTTTTTTCAATCTCGTCTCTTTTGCTTCGGAAGTTCAGCTGTTTGGTTGAAAATTGATCTTTCTTATTTGAAAATTCAACCGTTTTCTAAAGTTCTCCTTAGAAGATTCTACTATTTGGTTAAAAAATTTAATATTATGATAAAAATTCAACTATTCTGTAAAAAAGTCATATTTTTTTCTCGAAAATTCAACTATGTTGAACATTTGTCTTCTTGAATAGAAAATTTGTCGTTTTAGACTAAAAATTCATCTCTTTGTGGTAGAAAAGTTTTCGATTGAAAATTGATCTTTCTTAGTTGAAAATTCAACCATCTTCTGAATCTAAATATTCTTCTTAAGAATTCTACTATTGGGTTAAAGAATTAATTATTTTCTTGAAAATTCAACTATTTTGTTAAAAATTCATATTTTTTTATCCAGAATTCAATTTTGTTGAACATTCGTTTTCTTAGATAAAAAATTGGTCTTTTTGGATTAAAAATTCGCCTTTTTGATGAAAAAGTTATCTTACTTGGTGAAAAATGAATTTTTTGTCTGAAAATTAATCTTTTTTAGAAGAAAAGTTTTTTATTGAAAATAGATCTTTCTTCATTAAAAATGCATCCGTCTTCTAAAGTTCTTTTTAAAAATTCTAAGTTTTGGTTGAAAATTTAATTATTATGTTTCAAATTAGAATATTTTGTTTAAAAGACACATTTTTTGTGGAAAATTCAACTCTGTTAAACATTCGTCTTCTTTGATTGAAAATTTGTCCTTTTGAATTAAAAAGTCATCCTGTTTAGTAGAAAATTTATCTTACTTGCTTAGAAATGAATTTTTTTAACCTAATTTTTCGGGTAGAAATTAATATTTTTGATCGAAACTTAATTCTTTTTATTTAAAAAGTTTACTATCAAATTTTTTGTTCAGAATTTATCTATTTTGGTTCAAAATGTAATTATTTTGTCGAAAATTTGATCATGTCCAAAGTCCTCTTTTTTGGTTAAAAGTTGAATTACCATTGACAAAAATAATTATTTTGTTGAAGATTCATCTCTTTGGTTGAAAAATAAACTATTTTATGGAAACTTCGCTCGTTTTTTGGTAATTCATATTTTCGGGCTAAAACGTTCAACTGTTTTGTAGAAAATGAGTTTTTTTAGCCTGGAAATTCCAGAATTTGTTTGAGATTTTTTCTCTTTATTGACTGAAAAAATTTTCTTCGTTATAAATTTGGTCTTTTTGGTTGACCTACTTTGCTCTTCGAAACCACGCCCAGAAAGCGAGTAAATCATACTCTAGTTGCATTATAGTATATTGTGTACCTAGGAGTGAAACAGTCTTTTTATCCGAGCCTTAATTTTGCAAATACGCGAGGAAAAAAAGACGTTTTAAACCATAATCGTACACGGACGACTGCGAATGCGCATGCGCGCAGTACAATTATGAGCCCATAATACTCCTAGGAGTACGAGAGAGTTTACTGCTCGTTAGGAGGCGCCACCGAACTTACATAAACGGCCCATTTATTCGACCTCAAACTAAACAAAGTGAAGTTTTTAGAAGAAAATTATGAAAAATGAGTAAAACAAAATACGAAACGTGGATTGTAGCTTAATAGAAAGATGACCTGCAAAGTTGGAAAGTATTATTGAAGAAGAAACGAAAAATTTAGTAGGAAGGTAAGTTTTGACCAACATCAGGTAAGGTAAATTGTTTACTGTTTTTCAAAACTTACCTCCCTAACAAACCTTGTTCTTTTTCAAAACTACTTTCCGACTTTGCAATTCAACTTTTCATCAAGCTACAATCCAAGTTTCACATTTTTTCCTCTCCTTTTTTATAATTTCCTTTTAAAAACTTTACTTTGCTTAATTTGAGTTTTAATTTCGTGGGTACTTATGTAAGTTCGCTAGCATCTCCCAACGAGCGGCAAACTCTTCCATTATGGACGCATTATCGTACTCCGCGCATGCGCATTCGCTCTCCAGTCCTCCTGTCGTACGAACGGCTATTTTCAGAACTGAAAAGCCGCGAATAAAAGGCGTGAATGATGCCTGCGTTACATAAAAAAATATTGTCAGGGGGCTATAATCATTCGGGAGAAACTAACTTTGGATTAAAACTGCCTTTGTAATTGAAAGTGGTTCCCAGGGTGTTCAAGCGCTATTGTGCACTCGAATTTAAAGGACTTTTTTGACCCACATTGAAAATGAATGAGCGAATCCCGAAGGGTCGAAAAAGGTAGTGCGGTGCACTTTGAAGTGGGCAGAGTGCGGAACATCGGCCCGGCACGTGTCAGTCAAAGTTGTCAGTGCTGCGGTGACCGATAATATTGATACTGACGCGTGGTAGCGGTTGATATGAGCGACATGAGATGTACCGAATACACTTTGCAAATTCAGAACATGTGGTATAGCACATGGCGCGCAACCTGCTCCATGAAAAAAAAACATTGAATTACTGCAGCGAAATATGTGATAAAAATTATTATACGAATTTTTAGAATAATTTAGATTTATTCATTCGAGAATTTACATTCTTTTCCCTTTTCTCCTCTTTTACCCTTTTTTAAAAAGAATTCCTCTTTTTAGGGTTTCGTAGACCCTCAGAGTGAGGTGAAATAAAAAAACAAAGTTAAAAATGACATTTAGAACCCTAGCGAAAGTAGCGGATAGGAATTCCTTCCGAACCAATCCGAAATCATCCGAATCATTCCGGAATCTGTATCCGAACCAATCCGAGTTAATTCGGACCAATCCGAATTTTTTAAAACATTTCTTTCGATCCAAATCGGTCAAAAATTAATCCGACTCAATCCGGTTCAATCCGAACTTTCAATCCGAACCAAATTTCCAATCTGAATGAATCCGAACTGGGATTGACCTAAAACGATTTTCAATCCGAATGAATCCGATTCAATCCGAACTCGGATTCATTCGGATTGAAAATTCAGTGTATATCAATTCGACTTCCGATTCATTCGGATTGAAACTTTGGTTCGGATTGGTTCTTTTTGGAGTTCGGATTGAACCGGATTGAGTCGGATTAATCTTCAAACGACTTGGGTCAAACGGAATGTAGAACTTTTTTCGGATTGGTTCGAATTGACTCGAATTGGTTTGGATACAGATTCCGGAATGATTCGGATTGGTTCGGAAGGAATTCCTATCCGATACTTTTGCCAGGGAACGCAATTATACACCGATTTCAGATTTTTTTTTTGAAAAATTCAGGTCTTGATTTTTTAGAAAATTTCAAAAGTAGATTTTTCATTTTCTTGTTTATATAATTTTTATGTTATAGAATACAAAAACATCGCTATTGTTCTGTTATCCCAACATAAATATGATAAAAAAAGCTTTCTTTTTATCTAAAAATGGCTAAAATTCATATTTGTTCATATAGTTTGTTAATAAAATAAAAAAATTGCGAAAAATGACTATTTTGTTGAAAATTCATATTTTTAAGTTAAAAGTTGAACTGTTTTTGTAGAAAATTAATCTTTTTGAGTTGAAAATTAACTTTTTTTATGAAAATTAATCTGTTTTGGTTGAAGATTCGATCATTTTGTAAAAAATTCAAATATTTTGTTACAAATTTCACTATTTGGTTAAAAATACAACTGTTTTTGTTAGAAAATGAACTTTTACGTTGAAAACACAAATGTTCAGTAGAAAATTGATCTTTTTGACTTGACAATTCAAAAATTCGGTAACTTTTTTTTTACTTCCTTAAATGAAAAATCTGTTGAAAATTCAATCATTTTGTGGAAAATTCTTTTTTCAGTATAAACACTCATCTTTGTTTTTTGAAAATTAACTTATTTTCTTAAAAGTTGAATGTTTTGTTAAAAATTCCACTCTTTTACTTAAATGTTGAAGTATTTGGTTGAAATTAATTTTTTTCTGGGTAAAAATTTATCTTTCATGGTTGAAAATTAACTGTTTTCTTGAAAATTCACATTTTTGGGTTTAAGAGTCAAATTTTTTTGTAAAACATTCCACTTTTCAGCTTGCAAACTAAACTCCTTTGTTGAAAAAGTGTCTTTTCAGGTTAAAAATGTATTTCTTTTGATAGAAAGTTGATATTTTTTGTTTTAAAATTCCACAAGTTTTCATCTAATATATATGTTAAAGTTAAAAAAATATTTGGGCCGTCTTGGAAAGTTTTTATTTTCGAAAACCTCATTGTCTAAAATATATAACTTTTTGGCATCCAATTATTTTTACGATTCAAATTTCAAAGACTAATATTATTTTTCTTTTTGTTTCAGGTACGTATCTCTTGTTCTTATCATACATTGACAGCAGGTAACGTGAAAAAAATTTTTTTCGTTAAATTCACGATGCGCGAAATTTATCTATGTAACTAATTTATGAAATTACCCCTCAAAGTAATCCCTGCCTAATAAATAATTATAATCAAGATTTGATCGATTTAATAATCGCCAACGGCGATACCACGCTGAAAACACCAGTTTTCGTAAGATCACTGAAGTTAAGCAGTGTTGGGCGCGGTTAGTACTTGGATGGGTGACCGTTCGGGAATACTGCGTGCTGTTGGCCCGTCGTGGGTGTGGTGAGCCCACACTAGTAGTACTAGTAATAAATAATCCACCTAGAAACGCTACCCGAATCGGGTAGTGTCACGCCTTCCCCGAAAGGGAAATGGCTTAATGGCATAAAAAAAAAGAAAAAAATGGAAGCTAATATTAAAACTCTGTTATCACAAAGGACATAAATTTTGACTGAGAATAATTGACTGTCAAACCCTTAAATAACGGAATTGCAATTACACTCCGGGTCAATTATTATTGCTGAGCTTATCGCAATTGAATCAGATTTACATGAGCGCGATGGTCCATGGGACGCGACACGTGGGTCGAAGTGCATTAAAGATGAGGCACAATAGAAACAGGAAACGTAAATTTACACCGAACCCATGCACAGACGACTGTGGGCGCAAACACGTACATATAAAATCACTTGCTTTAATGTCTATTATACAAAATTACTCTTCAAAATTGCAAGGAAATAAATCAAGACACATAAAAAAAAGTAATACTTTAAAATAGTTAAAAGTACTTCCCCTCCCATAGTTTCTCTAGATTCCCCTACTTCCCCTCCCCTCACTTCACCATTCGCCCCCTCCTTCCCTAGCTTCTTCCTCTATTTTTCCCTCTCCTCGCTACCCCAGCTGACACTTCCTTTCCCCTAATTGCTTTCCCTTGCCCCCACTTCCCCTCCCTTACTCACACTCATTTCCAATCATTTCCCCTACTTCCCCTCACTCTTTACCCCTCACTTCGCCTGCTGCCCCAAACTTACCCCTCATATCCCCTACTTCCCATCCTCTCTTATCCCTCATATTCCCTACTTCCACACTTGTCCCCCAATCCCCTACTTCCCCTTCCCCACTTGTCTCTCATATCTCCTACTACCCATCTCCGCATTTTCCTTCATTTTATAACACTTTCCCCATCACATCATCATTCCCTTTATTTTCCATGACTTCCCCAATTTCCCCTATTTATCCATGATTCCTCTCATTTCTCCCAGTCCCCTAAACCTCACTTCTACATTTCATCTTTTTCACATGTCCGATTTCTCCTCACTCTCCCCTAATTTCCCCTTATTTCCCCTCACCTAATTACTTCCCCTATTCCACTTGTCCCTTATATCTCCTACTTCCCCTTCTCCACTTGTCCCTCATATCCCCAACTTCACATTCCTGAATTTCCCCTCATTTTCCAACATTTTGCATATGACCCCCTTTTTTCCTCTTTCACTTCCGTGACACTTATTTTCCCATTTATTTTATTTTACCTGTCCCATTTTCCTTCACTTACCCCTTATTTCCTCTTATTCCCCCTCACTTCCCCCATTTTTCATTCCCTCAATTCCTCTACTTCTTATCCGCTCATTTCTCACAACTTCCGCTACTTTTCTTCCCCTAATTATCCCTCATATCGCCTACTGCCCTTCACTTTATTTCCTCTCCCATCCCTTACTTCCGCTCCCGGAATTTCTTCTCACTTCAGCTGCTTTTTCTCCCATAATTTCCCCTCACT
>CAKNXH010079536.1:0-10673 GCA_932178445.1 Andricus quercusramuli | reverse complement strand
AAGTATAGAAGGAATGCAAGAACTGTGTGAGACAGGAGCTTCGTACGTGCTTCGTAACTAAGAGGCTGCGTCATCGAAGATGTATCTTATGTACGAGTACTCACATCAAGTACTCCTATACCAGGTGTCTTAGAAAAAAACTTGATCAGGAAGATTTTTCTTAGGTCACTTTTTCTATTTGCCTTTTCCAGGTTTTCCTGGACGTTCATTAAGTCGTTCAAATATCCTTTCATACTTTCCCTCCCCTATTTTTCCTCCTCCACTACCTCTTTTTTCGCCTACTCACCCTTTCCTTTCATGATTCCCCCCTCTCACTTCACCTACCATCCCTCCCCTTGATTCCCCCTTCACCTCCCAACCCTTCCTCTAATTCTCCCTCCCCTACTACCTCTCATACTCTTTTCGCTCAACTGGCCGCTACCCTCCCGTAAAGCTTCTCCTATCACTTCTGCTTCTACTCTTCCCCTTCACTCTCCCTTCACAACTCCTCCTTTCGGCTTCTTCCGCTATTATCCCTCCCTCTACTACCCTGTTCACTTCTCCTCCCTTCCCCGACTCTTTCTCATTTCGACTACTTCTCCCCTTCCACTAATTTTCCTCCAATCACTTCCCCTACTTCTCCTATTATTACTACCCTTACTCCCCTTTCCTCTAATTCTCCCTTCCCTACTTCGTATCTCATACTTCACCTCCTCTCGCCTACTTTCCCCCTCCCTTCGCATAATGCCACTCTTATCACTTTCCCTACTACCCCTAACCTTATTTGCCCCTTTACTTCTACTCCTTTCCGCTACTTCTTTCTCCTAATCCTCCTCCTTTTGCCTTCTTCCACCTACTATCCCTTCCGCTACTTCCCTCTTAACTTCTCCTTCCTTTCCCGACTACCTCTCATTTCGACAACTTCCCCTCCCCTCCTAATAATTCTCGTCCTGTCACTTCCCCTTATTCTCCTATTATCACTCCCCTTACTTCCACTCCCCTTCCTTAATTCTCAATCCCCTGATTTCCCTTTCCTACTACCTCTCTAGTACTTCCCAACACATCGCTTCCCTTCACTTCCCTACTTCTCCTTCCTTTACCAACCCTACTTGCAGGTGAAGATTACCTCAAAGAAATTTTTTCAAATTTTTTTTCGCGCAACTGACGTTCACACGAAATGAGATATCGAGTTGAAAATTTGGTAAACTTAGTCAAAAGTACTAAGAAACGTTTATCTGTTCTTATTTTTTTATAATTACGCAGGCAAAATTTTCTGCAGTTTTGTTTTATTTTGTAATTATAAAAATGTAGGACCAGAAAATGTGAAAATAAAATTTTGAGATAAACTTTACATTTTCGAAAAAAACTTAAAATTTCTAAAAATTTTAGGGTGCTTAAATTTTTTCATCGGAAATTAGCATTTTCAAACAAAAATGATCATGAGCATCCCCAATTTTTAACGATTTCAGATTATGTTAACGTTTTAAACCGAAAATGGGTATTTTTAATCAAAAATTATTAAATTTTGAAGATTCAAAATTCTCAACAATTTACGTTTCTTTGGGTTCGTTGGCGTTTTTTTGCCCGAAATTTACGATTTTAAACAAAAATAATTAGTTTTTGAAGTTTCAGAAATTTTGAACAATTTTAGGTTACGTTAGCGTTTTACATCAAAAATTGGTGTTCTAAAACAAAAAACCATTCTAGTTCGAACAAAATTTGAAATTCTTATAAAAAAAGATTATTAGATTTCGAAACAAATTTACAATTCTCAGCAATTTTCTATTACGTTATGTTCGTTTTTTTCTTTAAAAATTATTGGTAGTTTTACTTAAAAAAAATATTCACCATTTTTAACAACTTGTGTTTCAATTGAAATGATGGCATTTTAAATAAAAATCGTTAGATTTCAATTCAATTATTATACCATTAATTTTTGTTAAACTATTTAAATTTTACAAGCTTGAACAATTTTGTATTGTGTTAGTTATTATATTGTTAGATGAATGAGCAACTAATATTTTTATATCAATTTGTTTCAAACATAATAATGTAATAAATATTGCTCCTATTAAACTAAAAGAAATAATAAAATAATTATAAATCAAACATAATTCTTCCATAATTAATATTATTCGTATTTTCCGTCGGAAATTGAAATTTTTATCAAAAAACCTTTAGATTTCAAAGAACATTAATAATTGTTTAACAATTTTAGGTTTCTTTGACGTTTACATAGAAAATAAATATTTTCAGTGAAAAAAATATATTTATAAAAAGATTCACGATTTTTCTACAATTTTAGGTTATGTTGGCCTTTTTGTCAGAAATCGATATATTGAGTAAAAAATCATTAGATTTCAAAGAAGATAAAACTTGTTTGTAGAATTTTAAGTTAAACTATTATTAGCGGCTATCATCGGAAATGTCGATATCTCTTTCAAAGAAGGTTTACAATTTTGGAACAGTTTAAGATTATGTCAAGGGTTTTCACCAGAAATTGGTGTTTTTAAACCAATATCATTAAACTTCAAAAAAAATTCACAATTTAGAAGAATTTTTAGTTATTTTATGTTAGTGTCTTTTCTCAAAAAATTGTATTTTTAATTAAAAACATAAGATTTTTCAGATTATCATTCAGCCATTAAATTACAAATTTTTATACAAATTTTGGCTTTGTTGGTGTTTTATATAGAAAGTCTGTATTTTTAATGACAAGTCATTGTATGTCAAACATTAAAAATATTTGAACAATTTTAATTTTTAGCGTTTTTCACCAGAAATCTGTTATTTAAAAAAAAATGACTTAAAAATGCAAACTTACGATTTGGAACAACTTTGGATTATGTTAATGTTTTTTGTCGGAAATTGGTATAAAAATTGGTATTGATTAAGAAATCAATTTTCATCAATTATCAAAAATATTGTCCTTGCTTTTATTCACTATTATTTTAGATAATAGATACTATAAAATATATAAAAAAATTGATTACAATTTAATATTTCAATTTAAAAATTGCATATGACAGAAACACCAGTCAAAAAAATAACGATTTATATTAAAATATTAAGATTATTTTCACATACAATCATTGTGAAAACTCCTGATCTGAAATCTCTCTTAAAATGTTGTAATAAATTGAATAGAAATTTAATAATAATATTTAAGTTACTGAAGTCAACCACCGTTTGGTTTTAAAAAATATAAATCGAAAACCGCCACTGAGTGACAGGCAGGTGTTGTCGCGACATAAAGATAATGTATCGACTTAAAAGGCACCATAAAGCCCTGCCTCTAGAAACCACGAAACCCACAAACGGAAATGTAGAGGCGTCGGTGTTGAAGTTCTTCTTATTATTTTACTTCCTTAATGTTTTTTTTTTACGGAGAAACGTAACCTCTTCTCTACAAAGCAGGAGTTCACTCTCTAACCGCGCCCCACAGCAATAAACCTTTTCTTTTTTTAAATAATCTCAATTAACTCAGAAAAGAATGTGGGTATTTTGATTTCATCCCACCTCCAGAGAAAGTGAACAAACTTTGTCGCCGGCTTTTATCTTGAAAGGCAAGCAATTTAAATGTGGGGAACTCGGATCCAATTAAATTTGTGAGAAAGTGTGTAATATTAATTTTCTTGAGGTTAATTAAAATTGGTTTTTAGGTTTTCGATTATTCTCGTCGTTACTCGAATACTGCTAGACATTTGTACATTATTTACGCAAGGTTTTTTCAATATTCAGATTTCAAGAAGGCAATAAATTTTCAGCAGTGTGGCAATCCCTAGATGTCGACTTTTAATTTGGTACAAAACATTGCAATATTAGCAATCTTGTTTACGGAATAAAAGACCCGGTTCGTCGTACATTGAGAGTTTTACTCGATGGAATTGCTACAAAACCTGTTCCAAAGAAGGAAACATAATTTTACCTGCTTTATTTTGCGGCATGGATCTCCCATGGGAAAAGAAAGAGCTTATAATCATACAAGGCTTGAATCAACCTTTGAGAAGCTGATGCTTTGCTGAAGATCAAAATAAGAAGAGGTACACGCACGTGCACTGGGATTTCAATTCAGATTAATGTTTTCTCGAACTGGTAATCGTTTTTAATTAGCCCTCGCTTCATTTTATTCGCACAAATTGTCTCTACATAGTAACCCTTTGAATAGGTACATCTTGTCATCTTACTGAAATTAAACTGATCTGAATTAGCATAATCATTAGTTGAATCGAAGACATTGTTGAATTTCCCAAATTGAAAGTGAATGCTAAAAACTTTGATCCCTCCATGAAAAAAAAACCGTTTCATACAACTGTTCAGATCTCCGCTTCAGCTGCCATGAGCTCGTTCATGGCCAGGTTTTTGCGACTGTTCTTCCCGACTGGGTCACTTTTCCCCAGAATTCCCAGGATCGTCGGAGGATCGAATCGCATTTTCACGAGCATGTCAGAGAAACCAGCTACGGTTTCTTCTAGTTGCAATCACGTTTGGTTTTGTCACGGTCCTTGCTCTTGACTGGTCAGGCTACTGAACTCGTGATATTCAGCGCAAGAAGTAAGAACGGAGGCATCTGGCAAAGACTCTGGCCATGTATCCGGTATATAAGGCATAAGTTGCTGAAGGTATCGACATCAACATCCTCGTCCTCGTATCTCGTCTCGTCGACAGCAGACCAGTTACTCAGAAATTTCACTGAAAAAGCGAGTCCGGTCTTTGCGATTATCTTCACGAATCCAGTCACATCTAGAAACCTTATACGCGTAAGTTCCGCGACACTCGCGATCTTCGGACGTGAGTACCTTCACGGTATTCCATGAAACCGAATACACGTCTTTAAAGATAAATCTTTTGGGTAGCAAATGGATTGTCATTTATAAAATTGTATTTTTAGTCAAGAATATCCTCGGTTTTATATGTCGTTTTATGATAAATACTGAAGTAATCAAGGAAGGTAAACATTGCTACTAATAGTCGCTATTTGCAGGAATAAGACTGATCTGGAGTGGCACGTGTTAAAATCTCCTTTGTCGAGAAACGTTTGTTGAGGGTGGGAATCGAGGAAGGGTGGCTCTCACAATACATTCAAATTGCTAAATCATTAATGGAACATTGAAGCTTTCTAGGATCAAAGGCCGGAGTCTAGACTTTGGAATAGTAAACACCATTTATTGGAATGAATTACGATTGTTGGGGTTTCTCTACATTATCAAGGAAAACAACGAATCTTTTTGAAAGTTCCACAAAAAGAATGTATAGAGATAAAGTAATTTCCTTAATTGTATTGTTAGATAAAGAACTCTCTATATAAATTGGATGATTCGCAGTTCAGTTAGTAGATTGAAGATACTTTTTCTCTCCATAGAAATAAATTGCGCTGCCATAATTAAACCGACAAGTTTGGGCTGCTGTGCAAAAAAGCAAATCTGACAAATCGGCGGCAGATTTTATCTCTGCTAATCCCGTTTGCAAATACACTCGTAGCCTAATCTCCCTATATAATGGACCTCGAAAGCTCTTTGGATAAAACCCACTCGAGGTGCATTCTACACGATTTACCCTCGGCGGATGTTGCATCATGCATCCAACAAAAAGGTTGCTTTGTAGACAACGAATATAATATCGTATGTTAAACTTTGTCCATATGATGGACATAAATCGTGTGTTGCAAACATTTTAGCACCTGTCGCTAACTACAGATGTACGAATAATTCAGTCAAAGATTCAGTCAAAAATAATAAATCAAATACTATAAATTTGAACTAAGAGTTTGCAAAAATGTGATTAAATATTTTGATTCAATTTATGCAATTTTATTAATTCTGTGGTATATGTAAAACGATACCATGCCATAGTATAAAATTGCATACACATAGGTTTCGAATGAACTATGAAGTTTCTAAAACGCGTTTAGGGGCGTTCTTTTTTTGCGACTGTGTGTTATACCGTATTCTATTATATGGTGCACTTGAATATAATGCGAATACGAGGAGGCCGCTCAGGTAGATCAAAACACGAACAGATGTTTGAGATTTCTCTCCGTGAGTGAGCCCTCGATTCGCCATTGTCAGTCAAAAATGATGTTGCGGTTTGCAGCACAGAATTGAATGAAACCAAATTGACAGTGAATGCTAGCAAAATTATGCGATCTCTTGTTCTCCTCTCCTAACAAACGAGTGCACATGTCCTGAGATCGAAATCTGAAATTATTTTTGTCGAGGGGATTAGAGTTAAAGGTGCAATCGAATTCAGGTCAAACCTGAATCCGAATATTGCAACAATGTATGTGCACAGATTTATTTAACATTTAATCTGAAAGAAATATCGATTAGAAACTGGGTGTGAAATTCCTTCCAAAGGAAATGTCTTCAAGATTAATTTTCTCTCCTATCGTCCAGGGGAGGTAGTAATTTGGATTGTTGATTAAATGCTGTCAGATGTAGAGAACTGCAGATTATGTGGCAACTTTATAGGGAGCGTACATAACCGATTGAAACCTGGTTAACATTCTTATCTCTTTGGATATTGGATAATGAGAATTGCAGAGTGAGTGAGCGTGTAAAATGCGATCAGTCGTCAACAAGACTGATCATTCGCAAGCTTTGAAGCAGTGATTCTCAATAAATAATGCATACCAATCTCAAATTGATCATAATATCATTATTACTTATAAAACATTTAATTTCATCTAAGTCATCGTTTGCTATTTCTAAGATTATCAAATGTGCTTCTTGGAAGTGTTATGTGAATCAGCACTTAATTCACTTGATGGTGTTGTATTTCAATTAAACTTCATTCGAACTGAGGTTGCTAACTGCATCCAGATATTCTGCAACATAATATTAACGTCAGCAATTTTACGCCTCTCATCTCAGAACCGTCAGCAGGATTTCCAGTCTGTTTTTGAATCTTCTCAATCTGACTCAGACGTTGCTGATGGAATAATTATAATAAATTGTTTTGAAACTGGAGATAGCTCTAATCTTTTGGAAGAAAACTATAATTGGTTGTATAAAATATCCCAGCTTGTGGATATAAGTTATTTTTCCCTCACGTAAAAGTATCGAGTGATCAAGACAGGAACAATGATCAAATTAGAGAAGCATGTGAGCATGAATACGATGCTAGAGGAGAAATATGAAACCGGTTAATTTTTAAGGACAAGGTGCATGTCAGAATGAATTAAGTGCATTGCAAAATCGATTCTGTCCGGCAGAAGTGACATAGGTGGATGAGAAGTATGTATATTCTGTATGCTTAAGCACACATGAGAAATGTCCATGGGGAAACCCTCCCCATATTTTCACCCCATATACAGACCAGATATACTCCCGCACAGCATATGGTATTGCCACCCGTTTACTGATCATTCATCGTTTGCATTTATATATCAAATTCAGAGTCCCGCCATGACCACCGCAAATCAGAATTACCTCAAAGGGGATTAGGAAATCCTCGGTTCTAAGAGGATCAAGTCATATCGGAATATAATTTGACTGGCAGTGAAAAACATCCTCAACGTGAATTTTTCTTGGAATCTTGGAATTTTTCGTGAAATCATATGGTAGATTGAGTCATTAAAGGGTAAGGAATTTGCTATCAAATGATAGTTATCTAAAGTAGAGATACAATTCTGGAATGCTGGAGTGCCAGCTTGACATGAATGCTTTTGCTGTTATATCATAACTGATGTTTCGCATGAGATCCACGTACATTGTACGATATTCTTGTCAGCAATGTACTAATGTTAGAGGCTGAACTATGAATAGGTAAATAGGAAGTAAACGTTGCCCAGTAGGCCAGTTGGTCTCGAGTCTCTACGAAAATATCTCAGCACGCTGACTGAGGAAACTGATCAAAAAGACGAAAAAGGATGAAACTAATTCCAAAAACGCAGAAAAAGATCGATATTTGGTTGATTTCATCCTGTCTTCCACAGTTACGAACCTTTCTTTCGCAAGCATCTAAATTTTGTCCCAAGTATTTATCTATACTTTAATAAAAGCTGTTTTCTAGGTCAGGAATGTTAAGATTTCAAGGCCAAAAGTGCTCTTTTGGGATATCAGTTTCAAGGATTGTCTAAGTACGTCTCCCCTGTGAGAAGTGATCCCAACCACAAAGTGTAAAGTTTAAGATTAGATTTACATAGGTTGGTAGGTAGGAAGAATTATTCTCGAACACGTTCCAGATTAATTTCGCAGATATACAGCTAATAGTGGACATGTGGGTGGACCCACAGCCTTCTACTACACGAGATTCTATAATGTTCAGCACGTGAAGCATAATCCGAAACGATCCAGTATACAATGGAGATTCCTCTGCTTTGTAATTTGTACTTCCTAAGTACATTCACCGAAGATTTAATCTGAGTGGAGTACAAATTAAAAAGTTAGAGGAAAATTGTTTATACGATCATAATGTTCCTTCAGATCATAAAAATAGATAAATTCCTTCAGCGATGCCATCAAACATAGCCAGATGTATATTATGTTAGTAATGGTTTTTTTTTTAATTTCCCGTGTTGCCGTTAGAGATCTGAAAACTAAGTAAGTGAGCACGTGGTTGATTTTCCATCCAGATGCGTGACTCGAAAATATGAAGGTCGAGTCGAATTAATTACACGCGAACCCTCATAAGGGGCTTGTCTAACGGCACTTTTGTTATTGATAATTAAGATGAATTGATTGACCTAAAGCAATGCAGTCAGCATGTAATTCTAGGTAAAAAGTTGCCGATATGCATGCAATCCGGACTCCCTTTTCGAGAAGCTCTTCAAGTACTTCCGTTTCCGTAAACCAAGAGCTTCCTGTCTATCCTCCGCCAATGCGTAGCGACATTTTTACTGGTAAATTAAATGAAGAAAAGGAAGAAATTAGTTTTAGATTATAAAAGAGGAAATCTTATCTGAAATAGTGTATGAATGATAGTACTTATCAGAGCAAATTCCATTTCACCCCACTGTGCAGATGACTTCTTAAGCGATCATGTTTCTTCGCAATTTATTACATAATTTCTGCACCCATAAAATTAAAAGGGAACGAGCGAGATAACGATGCTAAACGATCCTGTACCCAGCAGTGAACGGACAAATAATTTTTTGCAAACGATCACATCGGCACTCGTTCGATCCACGTACGTGCGTATATTCAATCGAGAATTGCAAGAGGATGTACTCGGTGTTCCCAATATTATTTTATAAATCAAAAAACATTCTTTGTGAATTTTCAAAGTATTTTTTGTGGGTGATTTTGAGACCAATCTATTGTTATTAAATTTTCCAAATAGGAGAACAAAACAATCCAAAATATTCAAATGCATTTCTAAAAATTGCTAAAATTCAGTACATTCTTTTTACAAAAATTTTTAACTAAAAAGAAATATTTCTCACAAACAAATTGAGGTAAAAATGCAAACTCAATTTAAAGAAAACTTAAATTATTCATAAGCAAACCCTGTAGATTGGAAAGAATGATGAGTTTAGTGTCTTTATTTAAAAATTTTTAAATTAAGATTGAAAAAAATTCCATTTTATGAATGATTTTTTCAAAATAAGTAGAAAAATTCAGTGTATACGAGCCGGAAAACTGAGAGAGTAAAGATTTCAGGCAATTTCACCTATCCCTTTTTTCCATTTAAATTTGAAAAATCCCCTTAAATAGCTAAAACTCAAAAATTCGACCGAATTTTTCCCTTGTCCCCCTTCTTTTACAAAATTTCGGTTCATTTTTTAAAAACCATAAACAGAAGAGATTTTTCATGAAAGTAGGGGCAAACATTGTTTTAAATAAAATAAATGTGGTTATTGCATCTTCAAACAAAAGGATGAATTTTCTACAAAACTAGACGAATTTTCGACAAAATAATTAAAGCTCAAATCAAGGCAATGAATCTTCAAACAAAAAAAGTTGATTTTCCAACGAAGTAGTTCAGCTGTTAACCAATTATTTGAATTTTTATTTGATATTTCAACCCTCAATTATTTTATTTTCAAATCAAGAACAGTTGAACTGGTCCAGAAAGTCGAATTTTTAACAAAATAGTTAATGTTTTGAACAAAAAAGATTTTTCAGTCAAGAAAAATAAACAATGTCAAACAAATTGTTGAATTTTCAAGCCAAAAAAAAAACGAATTTTCTACAAAACAGTTGAATTTTTTACTCGAAATTATGATTTTTCAACAAAAATGTTAGTTTGCAACAAAATATTCCGATTTTCAACACAAAAAGACAAATTTTCTATAAATTATTTACATTTTTGACCTAAAAGATGAATTTTCAACTAAAACGATGAATATTCAAACAAAAAAATGAATTTTTAACAAAGTAGTTCAACTTTTAAAAAAGTTATTTAATTTTCAAACAAAAGAGATGAATTTTTCACTATGAATATAAAAGTTGATATTTCAATCCCACAATATTTTTATTTCAAATCAAAAACAGCTGAGTTCATCCAAAAAGACGAATTTTTATTGAGATTGTTGAACTTTCCACTAAAAAAGATTTTTAGTGAAGAAAGAAAAAAAAAATCAGCAAAATTGTAAATTTTCAATCTAAGGCGACTAATTTTCTCTAGTATAATTGAATTTTCAAGCCGAAATTATGATTTTTTCAACAACAAAGTTAATTGAAACGAAACAGTCAAATTTTAAACTCAAAAAACGAATTTCGTACAAAATATTTAAATTTTCAGAGAAAGGG
>CAKNXH010079535.1:26812-37033 GCA_932178445.1 Andricus quercusramuli | reverse complement strand
ATTTAAAAGCAATCCGTTGAATTTTCAATTATAATTTTCACGAATTCTCAATAAAAAAATTAATTTGTTTACAAGGTTATTCAACTTTTCAAATAATCGACTTTTCAACCAAAAACGTGAATATTCGATAAAGATAATTAATGTTCTACCAAAAAAGATGACATTTGAATAATATACATGAATTTTCAATAAAATTATCTAATTTAAAATAAAAAAAGACGAATTATCTACAAAACAGTTTAATTTTCAACCCAAAAATATGATTTTTCAACCAAAAAGGCAAATTTTTAACCAAAGAGCTTAATTTTCTACGAAATTGCTGAATTTTCAAGCTAAGAAGAATCATTTTCTACAAAACAGTAGAATTTTTAACATAAAAGTTCATTTGAAAAAAATAGTTGAATTTTAATAGTTGAAATCAATTTTTTTTACAAAGTAGTTCAACTTTAAGTCAAATAGTCGAATTTTCAACCAAATACCGCAAATAGTTAAATTGGTAACTGAAAAAGATAAATTTTAAACCAAACATGGAATAGTTTAATCGCCAGTCCAAAAAACTTATTTTCAACAAACATGAAACGAATTTTAATTAAAATAGTTGAATTTTCAACCATGGAGATGAACTTTCCACTAAAAAATAAATTTTCAACAAAATAGTTGAACTTTTAATAAAAAAGATGACTTTTTAACAATATAGTTGCATTTTAAACAGAAAAATCAAATTTTCAACTAAATAGTTGAATTTTTAACCAAACGATATAAATAAAGTACCCTATAAATAATCCTAAAGTACCCTATTTTCAAGATTTGCTCCCTATGGTACTTTTCTTTCAATAAATTAACTATTCAATTCAGGTCTATACCTATTTCTGAATTGTCTTGAATTTTTTCATATTTTTGAACTGTTTTGATTTCACTTGATTGCGTTTTAAATTCAGTTGAATTTTTCATGAATTTCATCGAATTCTTCTTGTAAATTTACTCAAATTTTACTGAAATAAATGGATTTTTGGGGGTTTTAAAATTTTTCCAACTCATTTGAAGAGATTTGAAATTCTTTTTTGGAATTCACCCTGAATTATTATTAATTTATCCTCGAATTCTCTTGAATTTTCTCTAATTCACTTGAATTCCTCAAAATTTACTCAATTCTTAGGCATTTTGTTCAATTTTTTTGAATTTCCTTCAATTTTTCCAAACTCATTTCAAAGTTACGGAATTTAATGAAGTTTTTTCATATTTTTAAGTTGTTTTCAATTCATTTGAATTTTTTGAATATTTACCTTGAATTTTCATGAATTTCATCAAATTCTTCTCGTTTATCTTAAATTCCTCTAAATTCCTTTCAATTTCAGGGAAATCAATGGTATTTTTTTTATTAACAAATGTTTCCAATTCATTTAGATTCTTTTGAATTTAACTTAAATTGTTTTACAGACTTATAGATTTATCCTGAATTTGTTACCCTTTATTAAGTGCGAAGAAGTACCCTATGAGCGCGGCAAAAAAAAAAGAAAAATTATTCTTATAAATCCCATAGAGACTGTAAGGCCTGTAATAGCCTTTTTAATTGAAAAAGAACTGTTACACAAAAATATAGAGTAAGGAGGGGCAGCGCCAACCGGTGGGGTAAAGGCGACTTTGCTTATAACATCGCTATTATTCAACAATTTTAATATTATTTTGCATCAAATAAATCTATTTTATTATAGAGATAGTGTTACTTACTAGAATCTTGAAAATGGACGATGTAAAAGAAAAATTATGCAGAAAATAGTTTCGACAATGAAAGAATGGAAGATTCGCTAGCAGAAATATAATGTTTTCAACATTAATAGCAATACTTACAGTATAGAAATTTGATATTTCGACAGATAAAAGTGTTTTGGATTGGTACGGTAGAAACCTTCGCGCCTAGTCCGTTTTGCCATCTTCAGATGTTTTGATTTTCATAAAAAGCTGCGGTTGGCTTTGCCCTCCAGTCTTGGGGCAAAGCCGACGAAATACAGCTTGTTGGAAATAATTAAATTATTAAATCATTGTTTCATCAATGTAACTAATGATTATGGAAATATGATATACAATAATGTAGGACTCGAAATGGAAAAAATGGATCAATTACACATCTTATTAACTTTAAAAAAATCATTGACTGTTAACTGGTCGACGCTGCCCCTCCTTACCCTAGTTGCATTTTCTTATTGGGTTCAAGTTCTTAATGTTATCTAAGTTGGTCAAGTCAAGTTTTAGGCGAATTTTCTCATCAACTTAGCTTGTACCTCGTACGTACACTGTAAGAAAAATTGGTGGTAAACTTCCCATACATTGGAATTAATTAACTCATGCAAGGATGGAAATTTTCCCATACCTCAGTACCATACTTCCCATACTTGTATGGAAGTTTTACCATAAAGTATGGAAAATCTTCCAACAACCACCGGAAAATTTCTATCCTGGTATGGGATATTCAAATGTATGGAAAAAATTCCATATTTTTGTATGGGAAATCTACGATTATTTCTTACAGTGTACCTGTAACTTGTTTATTATAAATAAATGATTGAACCATAAAAATAATAATTTGAAGCGTGTTAAAGTTGTTGGAAAATGAAGCAGTCTATAATGATTCTATTTGAAAGCATGATTTTCATTCATGGCGTGATAATTTATTCCCCTTGAGAGGTTCATTTCTGCGTGCCAGTAACCTTTAGAATTGAAATATACATGCGAATTCCGTTCGAGTTCTCACGATACTTATTAGAAGGCCAGATTCGTTCCGTTCGACATCTGCATACAGTATAGTACACGGTGTCATATGTGCGATGTATTTAAAACAGGAACAAGAGTCAGCAGGTGAGTGCCGCTTGAGGAAGCATCATGCGCTGTAATTGCACACATAAAGCGTTCAAACAGTTATCAGGTGTTTCCCTGCACCAACTGACGAAAAACACCTGCTGTCACTCTCCCTACAATCAATTTCACTCATGATAACATTCGCCGACAAAAAATTTTTTTACGGTAATTTCGCCTTTTTCAATTGAAAATTAAATTTTTTGGGGGAAAATTTAATTGTCTTCTAAAAAATTGGTCTTTTTGGCTTCAGTTTTCCAAATAGTCTATCCAGTTCTCTATTTTTAGTTCAGAATTTATCTCTTTCGGTTGACAATTCTACTCTTAGGTTAAAAATTTAATTTTTTTTTTCTTCTGAAAATTCTCATCTTTGCTGGTCCAAAATTCAACCATTTTTTTCAAATTTCGTCTATTTTGCTTGAAAAGTTTGGTAGAAAGTCATTTTTTGTGATTTACAATTTACACTAAAACTGACGAAAAACACCTGCTATCAGTCTCCCTAGAATCAATTTGACTCATAACATTCGCCCGAAAACAAATTTTTTGATAGTAATTTCTCCCTTTTGAATTGGAAATTCAATTTTTCGAGAGAAAATTTAAATATCTTCTAAACAATTTTTTTTTTGGCTTCAACGTTTTCCAAATAGTCCAGCGCAGTATTTTTGGTTTAGAATTGTTTAAGCTTAACTTGATTTTTAGCCAAGCAACAAAATAGTTGAATTTTCAATTAAAGTGATGAATTTTCAACGAAAAAAGGAGTATTTAACACAGCAGTTCAATTTTCAACCAAGCAGTTGAATTTTCAAACAAAATAGTTGAATTTTTTAAGTTTAAGTGGCTTTTTTAACCAAATAAGATGAAATTTCTACCAAAGAGATGAATTTTTAACAAAGAAAAAAACTAATTTGCAGGCGAATAGATAAATTTGTAAACAAAAATGTCAATTTTTAACAAATTAGTTCAACTTTCCACCAAACAGTTAAATTCGCAACGAAAAGTATAATATTTGAAACTTCAATTTAAAAATAGTAATTTTCAACCAATCAGTTGAATTTTCAATTTAAAAACTTAATTTTCATGCAAAAAAAGAAAGCAATGAATTTTCAGAAAAATACTTTAATTTTCAACCAAAGAAATAAATCTTCAAGTAAATTCGCCCTTTTGAATTGAATATGTGTGTTGGCTTCAACGTTTTTCAGATAGTCTAGTATTATATTATTATCTTGGAATTTATCTCTTTCGGTTAAAAATTTAATTATTTTGTTGAAAATTGAAGTTTTTCGTTAAACTCATCTTTTCTGATCGAAAATTGAACATTTTTTTTTCAATCTCGTCTCTTTTGCTTCGGAAGTTCAGCTGTTTGGTTGAAAATTGATCTTTCTTATTTGAAAATTCAACCGTTTTCTAAAGTTCTCCTTAGAAGATTCTACTATTTGGTTAAAAAATTTAATATTATGATAAAAATTCAACTATTCTGTAAAAAAGTCATATTTTTTTCTCGAAAATTCAACTATGTTGAACATTTGTCTTCTTGAATAGAAAATTTGTCGTTTTGGACTAAAAATTCATCTCTTTGTGGTAGAAAAGTTTTCGATTGAAAATTGATCTTTCTTAGTTGAAAATTCAACCATCTTCTGAATCTAAATATTCTTCTTAAGAATTCTACTATTGGGTTAAAGAATTAATTATTTTCTTGAAAATTCAACTATTTTGTTAAAAATTCATATTTTTTTATCCAGAATTCAATGTTGTTGAACATTCGTTTTCTTAGATAAAAAATTGGTCTTTTTGGATTAAAAATTCGCCTTTTTGATGAAAAAGTTATCTTACTTGGTGAAAAATGAATTTTTTGTCTGAAAATTAATCTTTTTTAGAAGAAAAGTTTTTTATTGAAAATAGATCTTTCTTCATTAAAAATGCATCCGTCTTCTAAAGTTCTTTTTAAAAATTCTAAGTTTTGGTTGAAAATTTAATTATTATGTTTCAAATTAGAATATTTTGTTTAAAAGACACATTTTTTGTGGAAAATTCAACTCTGTTAAACATTCGTCTTCTTTGATTGAAAATTTGTCCTTTTGAATTAAAAAGTCATCCTGTTTAGTAGAAAATTTATCTTACTTGCTTAGAAATGAATTTTTTTAACCTAATTTTTCGGGTAGAAATTAATATTTTTGATCGAAACTTAATTCTTTTTATTTAAAAAGTTTACTATCAAATTTTTTGTTCAGAATTTATCTATTTTGGTTCAAAATGTAATTATTTTGTCGAAAATTTGATCATGTCCAAAGTCCTCTTTTTTGGTTAAAAGTTGAATTACCATTGACAAAAATAATTATTTTGTTGAAGATTCATCTCTTTGGTTGAAAAATAAACTATTTTATGGAAACTTCGCTCGTTTTTTGGTAATTCATATTTTCGGGCTAAAACGTTCAACTGTTTTGTAGAAAATGAGTTTTTTTAGCCTGGAAATTCCAGAATTTGTTTGAGATTTTTTCTCTTTATTGACTGAAAAAATTTTCTTCGTTATAAATTTGGTCTTTTTGGTTGACCTACTTTGCTCTTCGAAACCACGCCCAGAAAGCGAGTAAATCATACTCTAGTTGCATTATAGTATATTGTGTACCTAGGAGTGAAACAGTCTTTTTATCCGAGCCTTAATTTTGCAAATACGCGAGGAAAAAAAGACGTTTTAAACCATAATCGTACACGGACGACTGCGAATGCGCATGCGCGCAGTACAATTATGAGCCCATAATACTCCTAGGAGTACGAGAGAGTTTACTGCTCGTTAGGAGGCGCCACCGAACTTACATAAACGGCCCATTTATTCGACCTCAAACTAAACAAAGTGAAGTTTTTAGAAGAAAATTATGAAAAATGAGTAAAACAAAATACGAAACGTGGATTGTAGCTTAATAGAAAGATGACCTGCAAAGTTGGAAAGTATTATTGAAGAAGAAACGAAAAATTTAGTAGGAAGGTAAGTTTTGACCAACATCAGGTAAGGTAAATTGTTTACTGTTTTTCAAAACTTACCTCCCTAACAAACCTTGTTCTTTTTCAAAACTACTTTCCGACTTTGCAATTCAACTTTTCATCAAGCTACAATCCAAGTTTCACATTTTTTCCTCTCCTTTTTTATAATTTCCTTTTAAAAACTTTACTTTGCTTAATTTGAGTTTTAATTTCGTGGGTACTTATGTAAGTTCGCTAGCATCTCCCAACGAGCGGCAAACTCTTCCATTATGGACGCATTATCGTACTCCGCGCATGCGCATTCGCTCTCCAGTCCTCCTGTCGTACGAACGGCTATTTTCAGAACTGAAAAGCCGCGAATAAAAGGCGTGAATGATGCCTGCGTTACATAAAAAAATATTGTCAGGGGGCTATAATCATTCGGGAGAAACTAACTTTGGATTAAAACTGCCTTTGTAATTGAAAGTGGTTCCCAGGGTGTTCAAGCGCTATTGTGCACTCGAATTTAAAGGACTTTTTTGACCCACATTGAAAATGAATGAGCGAATCCCGAAGGGTCGAAAAAGGTAGTGCGGTGCACTTTGAAGTGGGCAGAGTGCGGAACATCGGCCCGGCACGTGTCAGTCAAAGTTGTCAGTGCTGCGGTGACCGATAATATTGATACTGACGCGTGGTAGCGGTTGATATGAGCGACATGAGATGTACCGAATACACTTTGCAAATTCAGAACATGTGGCATAGCACATGGCGCGCAACCTGCTCCATGAAAAAAAAACATTGAATTACTGCAGCGAAATATGTGATAAAAATTATTATACGAATTTTTAGAATAATTTAGATTTATTCATTCGAGAATTTACATTCTTTTCCCTTTTCTCCTCTTTTACCCTTTTTTAAAAAGAATTCCTCTTTTTAGGGTTTCGTAGACCCTCAGAGTGAGGTGAAATAAAAAAACAAAGTTAAAAATGACATTTAGAACCCTAGCGAAAGTAGCGGATAGGAATTCCTTCCGAACCAATCCGAAATCATCCGAATCATTCCGGAATCTGTATCCGAACCAATCCGAGTTAATTCGGACCAATCCGAATTTTTTAAAACATTTCTTTCGATCCAAATCGGTCAAAAATTAATCCGACTCAATCCGGTTCAATCCGAACTTTCAATCCGAACCAAATTTCCAATCTGAATGAATCCGAACTGGGATTGACCTAAAACGATTTTCAATCCGAATGAATCCGATTCAATCCGAACTCGGATTCATTCGGATTGAAAATTCAGTGTATATCAATTCGACTTCCGATTCATTCGGATTGAAACTTTGGTTCGGATTGGTTCTTTTTGGAGTTCGGATTGAACCGGATTGAGTCGGATTAATCTTCAAACGACTTGGGTCAAACGGAATGTAGAACTTTTTTCGGATTGGTTCGAATTGACTCGAATTGGTTTGGATACAGATTCCGGAATGATTCGGATTGGTTCGGAAGGAATTCCTATCCGATACTTTTGCCAGGGAACGCAATTATACACCGATTTCAGATTTTTTTTTTGAAAAATTCAGGTCTTGATTTTTTAGAAAATTTCAAAAGTAGATTTTTCATTTTCTTGTTTATATAATTTTTATGTTATAGAATACAAAAACATCGCTATTGTTCTGTTATCCCAACATAAATATGATAAAAAAAGCTTTCTTTTTATCTAAAAATGGCTAAAATTCATATTTGTTCATATAGTTTGTTAATAAAATAAAAAAATTGCGAAAAATGACTATTTTGTTGAAAATTCATATTTTTAAGTTAAAAGTTGAACTGTTTTTGTAGAAAATTAATCTTTTTGAGTTGAAAATTAACTTTTTTTATGAAAATTAATCTGTTTTGGTTGAAGATTCGATCATTTTGTAAAAAATTCAAATATTTTGTTACAAATTTCACTATTTGGTTAAAAATACAACTGTTTTTGTTAGAAAATGAACTTTTACGTTGAAAACACAAATGTTCAGTAGAAAATTGATCTTTTTGACTTGACAATTCAAAAATTCGGTAACTTTTTTTTTACTTCCTTAAATGAAAAATCTGTTGAAAATTCAATCATTTTGTGGAAAATTCTTTTTTCAGTATAAACACTCATCTTTGTTTTTTGAAAATTAACTTATTTTCTTAAAAGTTGAATGTTTTGTTAAAAATTCCACTCTTTTACTTAAATGTTGAAGTATTTGGTTGAAATTAATTTTTTTCTGGGTAAAAATTTATCTTTCATGGTTGAAAATTAACTGTTTTCTTGAAAATTCACATTTTTGGGTTTAAGAGTCAAATTTTTTTGTAAAACATTCCACTTTTCAGCTTGCAAACTAAACTCCTTTGTTGAAAAAGTGTCTTTTCAGGTTAAAAATGTATTTCTTTTGATAGAAAGTTGATATTTTTTGTTTTAAAATTCCACAAGTTTTCATCTAATATATATGTTAAAGTTAAAAAAATATTTGGGCCGTCTTGGAAAGTTTTTATTTTCGAAAACCTCATTGTCTAAAATATATAACTTTTTGGCATCCAATTATTTTTACGATTCAAATTTCAAAGACTAATATTATTTTTCTTTTTGTTTCAGGTACGTATCTCTTGTTCTTATCATACATTGACAGCAGGTAACGTGAAAAAAATTTTTTTCGTTAAATTCACGATGCGCGAAATTTATCTATGTAACTAATTTATGAAATTACCCCTCAAAGTAATCCCTGCCTAATAAATAATTATAATCAAGATTTGATCGATTTAATAATCGCCAACGGCGATACCACGCTGAAAACACCAGTTTTCGTAAGATCACTGAAGTTAAGCAGTGTTGGGCGCGGTTAGTACTTGGATGGGTGACCGTTCGGGAATACTGCGTGCTGTTGGCCCGTCGTGGGTGTGGTGAGCCCACACTAGTAGTACTAGTAATAAATAATCCACCTAGAAACGCTACCCGAATCGGGTAGTGTCACGCCTTCCCCGAAAGGGAAATGGCTTAATGGCATAAAAAAAAAGAAAAAAATGGAAGCTAATATTAAAACTCTGTTATCACAAAGGACATAAATTTTGACTGAGAATAATTGACTGTCAAACCCTTAAATAACGGAATTGCAATTACACTCCGGGTCAATTATTATTGCTGAGCTTATCGCAATTGAATCAGATTTACATGAGCGCGATGGTCCATGGGACGCGACACGTGGGTCGAAGTGCATTAAAGATGAGGCACAATAGAAACAGGAAACGTAAATTTACACCGAACCCATGCACAGACGACTGTGGGCGCAAACACGTACATATAAAATCACTTGCTTTAATGTCTATTATACAAAATTACTCTTCAAAATTGCAAGGAAATAAATCAAGACACATAAAAAAAAGTAATACTTTAAAATAGTTAAAAGTACTTCCCCTCCCATAGTTTCTCTAGATTCCCCTACTTCCCCTCCCCTCACTTCACCATTCGCCCCCTCCTTCCCTAGCTTCTTCCTCTATTTTTCCCTCTCCTCGCTACCCCAGCTGACACTTCCTTTCCCCTAATTGCTTTCCCTTGCCCCCACTTCCCCTCCCTTACTCACACTCATTTCCAATCATTTCCCCTACTTCCCCTCACTCTTTACCCCTCACTTCGCCTGCTGCCCCAAACTTACCCCTCATATCCCCTACTTCCCATCCTCTCTTATCCCTCATATTCCCTACTTCCACACTTGTCCCCCAATCCCCTACTTCCCCTTCCCCACTTGTCTCTCATATCTCCTACTACCCATCTCCGCATTTTCCTTCATTTTATAACACTTTCCCCATCACATCATCATTCCCTTTATTTTCCATGACTTCCCCAATTTCCCCTATTTATCCATGATTCCTCTCATTTCTCCCAGTCCCCTAAACCTCACTTCTACATTTCATCTTTTTCACATGTCCGATTTCTCCTCACTCTCCCCTAATTTCCCCTTATTTCCCCTCACCTAATTACTTCCCCTATTCCACTTGTCCCTTATATCTCCTACTTCCCCTTCTCCACTTGTCCCTCATATCCCCAACTTCACATTCCTGAATTTCCCCTCATTTTCCAACATTTTGCATATGACCCCCTTTTTTCCTCTTTCACTTCCGTGACACTTATTTTCCCATTTATTTTATTTTACCTGTCCCATTTTCCTTCACTTACCCCTTATTTCCTCTTATTCCCCCTCACTTCCCCCATTTTTCATTCCCTCAATTCCTCTACTTCTTATCCGCTCATTTCTCACAACTTCCGCTACTTTTCTTCCCCTAATTATCCCTCATATCGCCTACTGCCCTTCACTTTATTTCCTCTCCCATCCCTTACTTCCGCTCCCGGAATTTCTTCTCACTTCAGCTGCTTTTTCTCCCATAATTTCCCCTCACT
>CAKNXH010079535.1:0-10614 GCA_932178445.1 Andricus quercusramuli | reverse complement strand
AAGTATAGAAGGAATGCAAGAACTGTGTGAGACAGGAGCTTCGTACGTGCTTCGTAACTAAGAGGCTGCGTCATCGAAGATGTATCTTATGTACGAGTACTCACATCAAGTACTCCTATACCAGGTGTCTTAGAAAAAAACTTGATCAGGAAGATTTTTCTTAGGTCACTTTTTCTATTTGCCTTTTCCAGGTTTTCCTGGACGTTCATTAAGTCGTTCAAATATCCTTTCATACTTTCCCTCCCCTATTTTTCCTCCTCCACTACCTCTTTTTTCGCCTACTCACCCTTTCCTTTCATGATTCCCCCCTCTCACTTCACCTACCATCCCTCCCCTTGATTCCCCCTTCACCTCCCAACCCTTCCTCTAATTCTCCCTCCCCTACTACCTCTCATACTCTTTTCGCTCAACTGGCCGCTACCCTCCCGTAAAGCTTCTCCTATCACTTCTGCTTCTACTCTTCCCCTTCACTCTCCCTTCACAACTCCTCCTTTCGGCTTCTTCCGCTATTATCCCTCCCTCTACTACCCTGTTCACTTCTCCTCCCTTCCCCGACTCTTTCTCATTTCGACTACTTCTCCCCTTCCACTAATTTTCCTCCTATCACTTCCCCTACTTCTCCTATTATTACTACCCTTACTCCCCTTTCCTCTAATTCTCCCTTCCCTACTTCGTATCTCATACTTCACCTCCTCTCGCCTACTTTCCCCCTCCCTTCGCATAATGCCACTCTTATCACTTTCCCTACTACCCCTAACCTTATTTGCCCCTTTACTTCTACTCCTTTCCGCTACTTCTTTCTCCTAATCCTCCTCCTTTTGCCTTCTTCCTCCTACTATCCCTTCCCCTACTTCCCTCTTAACTTCTCCTTCCTTTCCCGACTACCTCTCATTTCGACAACTTCCCCTCCCCTCCTAATAATTCTCGTCCTGTCACTTCCCCTTATTCTCCTATTATCACTCCCCTTACTTCCACTCCCCTTCCTTAATTCTCAATCCCCTGATTTCCCTTTCCTACTACCTCTCTAATACTTCCCAACACATCGCTTCCCTTCACTTCCCTACTTCTCCTTCCTTTACCAACCCTACTTGCAGGTGAAGATTACCTCAAAGAAATTTTTTCAAATTTTTTTTCGCGCAACTGACGTTCACACGAAATGAGATATCGAGTTGAAAATTTGGTAAACTTAGTCAAAAGTACTAAGAAACGTTTATCTGTTCTTATTTTTTTATAATTACGCAGGCAAAATTTTCTGCAGTTTTGTTTTATTTTGTAATTATAAAAATGTAGGACCAGAAAATGTGAAAATAAAATTTTGAGATAAACTTTACATTTTCGAAAAAAACTTAAAATTTCTAAAAATTTTAGGGTGCTTAAATTTTTTCATCGGAAATTAGCATTTTCAAACAAAAATGATCATGAGCATCCCCAATTTTTAACGATTTCAGATTATGTTAACGTTTTAAACCGAAAATGGGTATTTTTAATCAAAAATTATTAAATTTTGAAGATTCAAAATTCTCAACAATTTACGTTTCTTTGGGTTCGTTGGCGTTTTTTTGCCCGAAATTTACGATTTTAAACAAAAATAATTAGTTTTTGAAGTTTCAGAAATTTTGAACAATTTTAGGTTACGTTAGCGTTTTACATCAAAAATTGGTGTTCTAAAACAAAAAACCATTCTAGTTCGAACAAAATTTGAAATTCTTATAAAAAAAGATTATTAGATTTCGAAACAAATTTACAATTCTCAGCAATTTTCTATTACGTTATGTTCGTTTTTTTCTTTAAAAATTATTGGTAGTTTTACTTAAAAAAAATATTCACCATTTTTAACAACTTGTGTTTCAATTGAAATGATGGCATTTTAAATAAAAATCGTTAGATTTCAATTCAATTATTATACCATTAATTTTTGTTAAACTATTTAAATTTTACAAGCTTGAACAATTTTGTATTGTGTTAGTTATTATATTGTTAGATGAATGAGCAACTAATATTTTTATATCAATTTGTTTCAAACATAATAATGTAATAAATATTGCTCCTATTAAACTAAAAGAAATAATAAAATAATTATAAATCAAACATAATTCTTCCATAATTAATATTATTCGTATTTTCCGTCGGAAATTGAAATTTTTATCAAAAAACCTTTAGATTTCAAAGAACATTAATAATTGTTTAACAATTTTAGGTTTCTTTGACGTTTACATAGAAAATAAATATTTTCAGTGAAAAAAATATATTTATAAAAAGATTCACGATTTTTCTACAATTTTAGGTTATGTTGGCCTTTTTGTCAGAAATCGATATATTGAGTAAAAAATCATTAGATTTCAAAGAAGATAAAACTTGTTTGTAGAATTTTAAGTTAAACTATTATTAGCGGCTATCATCGGAAATGTCGATATCTCTTTCAAAGAAGGTTTACAATTTTGGAACAGTTTAAGATTATGTCAAGGGTTTTCACCAGAAATTGGTGTTTTTAAACCAATATCATTAAACTTCAAAAAAAATTCACAATTTAGAAGAATTTTTAGTTATTTTATGTTAGTGTCTTTTCTCAAAAAATTGTATTTTTAATTAAAAACATCATAAGATTTTTCAGATTATCATTCAGCCATTAAATTACAAATTTTTATACAAATTTTGGCTTTGTTGGTGTTTTATATAGAAAGTCTGTATTTTTAATGACAAGTCATTGTATTTCAAACATTAAAAATATTTGAACAATTTTAATTTTTAGCGTTTTTCACCAGAAATCTGTTATTTAAAAAAAAATGACTTAAAAATGCAAACTTACGATTTGGAACAACTTTGGATTATGTTAATGTTTTTTGTCGGAAATTGGTATAAAAATTGGTATTGATTAAGAAATCAATTTTCATCAATTATCAAAAATATTGTCCTTGCTTTTATTCACTATTATTTTAGATAATAGATACTATAAAATATATAAAAAAATTGATTACAATTTAATATTTCAATTTAAAAATTGCATATGACAGAAACACCAGTCAAAAAAATAACGATTTATATTAAAATATTAAGATTATTTTCAGATACAATCATTGTGAAAACTCCTGATCTGAAATCTCTCTTAAAATGTTGTAATAAATTGAATAGAAATTTAATAATAATATTTAAGTTACTGAAGTCAACCACCGTTTGGTTTTAAAAAATATAAATCGAAAACCGCCACTGAGTGACAGGCAGGTGTTGTCGCGACATAAAGATAATGTATCGACTTAAAAGGCACCATAAAGCCCTGCCTCTAGAAACCACGAAACCCACAAACGGAAATGTAGAGGCGTCGGTGTTGAAGTTCTTCTTATTATTTTACTTCCTTAATGTTTTTTTTTTACGGAGAAACGTAACCTCTTCTCTACAAAGCAGGAGTTCACTCTCTAACCGCGCCCCGCAGCAATAAACCTTTTCTTTTTTTAAATAATCTCAATTAACTCAGAAAAGAATGTGGGTATTTTGATTTCATCCCACCTCCAGAGAAAGTGAACAAACTTTGTCGCCGGCTTTTATCTTGAAAGGCAAGCAATTTAAATGTGGGGAACTCGGATCCAATTAAATTTGTGAGAAAGTGTGTAATATTAATTTTCTTGAGGTTAATTAAAATTGGTTTTTAGGTTTTCGATTATTCTCGTCGTTACTCGAATACTGCTAGACATTTGTACATTATTTACGCAAGGTTTTTTCAATATTCAGATTTTAAGATGGCAATAAATTTTCAGCAGTGTGGCAATCCCTAGATGTCGACTTTTAATTTGGTACAAAACATTGCAATATTAGCAATCTTGTTTACGGAATAAAAGACCCGGTTCGTCGTACATTGAGAGTTTTACTCGATGGAATTGCTACAAAACCTGTTCCAAAGAAGGAAACATAATTTTACCTGCTTTATTTTGCGGCATGGATCTCCCATGGGAAAAGAAAGAGCTTATAATCATACAAGGCTTGAATCAACCTTTGAGAAGCTGATGCTTTGCTGAAGATCAAAATAAGAAGAGGTACACGCACGTGCACTGGGATTTCAATTCAGATTAATGTTTTCTCGAACTGGTAATCGTTTTTAATTAGCCCTCGCTTCATTTTATTCGCACAAATTGTCTCTACATAGTAACCCTTTGAATAGGTACATCTTGTCATCTTACTGAAATTAAACTGATCTGAATTAGCATAATCATTAGTTGAATCGAAGACATTGTTGAATTTCCCAAATTGAAAGTGAATGCTAAAAACTTTGATCCCTCCATGAAAAAAAAATCGTTTCATACAACTGTTCAGATCTCCGCTTCAGCTGCCATGAGCTCGTTCATGGCCAGGTTTTTGCGACTGTTCTTCCCGACTGGATCACTTTTCCCCAGAATTCCCAGGATCGTCGGAGGATCGAATCGCATTTTCACGAGCATGTCAGAGAAACCAGCTACGGTTTCTTCTAGTTGCAATCACGTTTGGTTTTGTCACGGTCCTTGCTCTTGACTGGTCAGGCTACTGAACTCGTAATATTCAGCGCAAGAAGTAAGAACGGAGGCAACTGGCAAAGACTCTGGCCATGTATCCGGTATATAAGGCATAAGTTGCTGAAGGTATCGACATCAACATCCTCGTCCTCGTATCTCGTCTCGTCGACAGCAGACCAGTTACTCAGAAATTTCACTGAAAAAGCGAGTCCGGTCTTTGCGATTATCTTCACGAATCCAGTCGCATCTAGAAACCTTATACGCGTAAGTTCCGCGGCAGTCGCGATCTTCGGACGTGAGTACCTTCACGGTATTCCATGAAACCGAATACACGTCTTTAAAGATAAATCTTTTGGGTAGCAAATGGATTGTCATTTATAAAATTGTATTTTTAGTCAAGAATATCCTCGGTTTTATATGTCGTTTTATGATAAATACTGAAGTAATCAAGGAAGGTAAACATTGCTACTAATAGTCGTTATTTGCAGGAATAAGACTGATCTGGAATGGCACGTGTTAAAATCTCCTTTGTCGAGAAACGTTTGTTGAGGGTGGGAATCGAGGAAGGGTGGCTCTCACAATACATTCAAATTGCTAAATCATTAATGGAACATTAAAGCTTTCTAGGATCAAAGGCCGGAGTCTAGACTTTGGAATAGTAAACACCATTTATTGGAATGAATTACGATTGTTGGGGTTTCTCTACATTATCAAGGAAAACAACGATTCGTTTTGAAAGTTCCACAAAAAGAATGTATAGAGATAAAGTAATTTCCTTAATTGTATTGTTAGATAAAGAACTCTCTATATAAATTGGATGATCCCCAGTTCAGTTAGTAGATTGAAGATACTTTTTCTCTCCATAGAAATAAATTGCGCTGCCATAATTAAACCGACAAGTTTGGGCTGCTGTGCAAAAAAGCAATTCTGACAAATCGGCGGCAGATTTTATCTCTGCTAATCCCGTTTGCAAATACACTCGTTGCCTAATCTCCCTATATAATGGACCTCGAAAGCTCTTTGGATAAAACCCACTCGAGGTGCATTCTACACGATTTACCCTCGGCGGATGTTGCATCATGCATCCAACAAAAAGGTTGCTTTGTAGACAACGAATATAATATCGTATGTTAAATTTGGTCCGTATGATGGACATAAATCGTGTGTTGCAAACATTTTAACACCTGTCGCTAACTACAGATGTTCAAATAATTCAGTCAAAGATTCAGTCAAAAATAATAAATCAAATACTATGAATTTGAACTGAGAGTTTGCAAAAATGGGATTAAATATTTTGATTCAATTTATGCAATTTTATTAATTCTGTGGTATATGTAAAACGATACCATGCCATAGTATAAAATTGCATACACATAGGTTTCGAATGAACTATGAAGTTTCTAAAACGCGTTTAGGGGCGTTCTTTTTTTGCGACTGTGTGTTATACCGTATTCTATTATATGGTGCACTTGAATATAATGCGAATACGAGGAGGCCGCTCAGGTAGATCAAAACACGAACAGATGTTTGAGATTTCTCTCCGTGAGTGAGCCCTCGATTCGCCATTGTCAGTCAAAAATGATGTTGCGGTTTGCAGCACAGAATTGAATGAAACCAAATTGACAGTGAATGCTAGCAAAATTATGCGATCTCTTGTTCTCCTCTCCTAACAAACGAGTGCACATGTCCTGAGATCGAAATCTGAAATTATTTTTGTCGAGGGGATTAGAGTTAAAGGTGCAATCGAATTCAGGTCAAACCTGAATCCGAATATTGCAACAATGTATGTGCACAGATTTATTTAACATTTAATCTGAAAGAAATATCGATTAGAAACTGGGTGTGAAATTCCTTCCAAAGGAAATGTCTTCAAGATTAATTTTCTCTCCTATCGTCCAGGGGAGGTAGTAATTTGGATTGTTGATTAAATGCTGTCAGATGTAGAGAACTGCAGATTATGTGGCAACTTTATAGGGAGCGTACATAACCGATTGAAACCTGGTTAACATTCTTATCTCTTTGGATATTGGATAATGAGAATTGCAGAGTGAGTGAGCGTGTAAAATGCGATCAGTCGTCAACAAGACTGATCATTCGCAAGCTTTGAAGCAGTGATTCTCAATAAATAATGCATACCAATCTCAAATTGATCATAATATCATTATTACTTATAAAACATTTAATTTCATCTAAGTCATCGTTTGCTATTTCTAAGATTATCAAATGTGCTTCTTGGAAGTGTTATGTGAATCAGCACTTAATTCACTTGATGGTGTTGTATTTCAATTAAACTTCATTCGAACTGAGGTTGCTAACTGCATCCAGATATTCTGCAACATAATATTAACGTCAGCAATTTTACGCCTCTCATCTCAGAACCGTCAGCAGGATTTCCAGTCTGTTTTTGAATCTTCTCAATCTGACTCAGACGTTGCTGATGGAATAATTATAATAAATTGTTTTGAAACTGGAGATAGCTCTAATCTTTTGGAAGAAAACTATAATTGGTTGTATAAAATATCCCAGCTTGTGGATATAAGTTATTTTTCCCTCACGTAAAAGTATCGAGTGATCAAGACAGGAACAATGATCAAATTAGAGAAGCATGTGAGCATGAATACGATGCTAGAGGAGAAATATGAAACCGGTTAATTTTTAAGGACAAGGTGCATGTCAGAATGAATTAAGTGCATTGCAAAATCGATTCTGTCCGGCAGAAGTGACATAGGTGGATGAGAAGTATGTATATTCTGTATGCTTAAGCACACATGAGAAATGTCCATGGGGAAACCCTCCCCATATTTTCACCCCATATACAGACCAGATATACTCCCGCACAGCATATGGTATTGCCACCCGTTTACTGATCATTCATCGTTTGCATTTATATATCAAATTCAGAGTCCCGCCATGACCACCGCAAATCAGAATTACCTCAAAGGGGATTAGGAAATCCTCGGTTCTAAGAGGATCAAGTCATATCGGAATATAATTTGACTGGCAGTGAAAAACATCCTCAACGTGAATTTTTCTTGGAATCTTGGAATTTTTCGTGAAATCATATGGTAGATTGAGTCATTAAAGGGTAAGGAATTTGCTATCAAATGATAGTTATCTAAAGTAGAGATACAATTCTGGAATGCTGGAGTGCCAGCTTGACATGAATGCTTTTGCTGTTATATCATAACTGATGTTTCGCATGAGATCCACGTACATTGTACGATATTCTTGTCAGCAATGTACTAATGTTAGAGGCTGAACTATGAATAGGTAAATAGGAAGTAAACGTTGCCCAGTAGGCCAGTTGGTCTCGAGTCTCTACGAAAATATCTCAGCACGCTGACTGAGGAAACTGATCAAAAAGACGAAAAAGGATGAAACTAATTCCAAAAACGCAGAAAAAGATCGATATTTGGTTGATTTCATCCTGTCTTCCACAGTTACGAACCTTTCTTTCGCAAGCATCTAAATTTTGTCCCAAGTATTTATCTATACTTTAATAAAAGCTGTTTTCTAGGTCAGGAATGTTAAGATTTCAAGGCCAAAAGTGCTCTTTTGGGATATCAGTTTCAAGGATTGTCTAAGTACGTCTCCCCTGTGAGAAGTGATCCCAACCACAAAGTGTAAAGTTTAAGATTAGATTTACATAGGTTGGTAGGTAGGAAGAATTATTCTCGAACACGTTCCAGATTAATTTCGCAGATATACAGCTAATAGTGGACATGTGGGTGGACCCACAGCCTTCTACTACACGAGATTCTATAATGTTCAGCACGTGAAGCATAATCCGAAACGATCCAGTATACAATGGAGATTCCTCTGCTTTGTAATTTGTACTTCCTAAGTACATTCACCGAAGATTTAATCTGAGTGGAGTACAAATTAAAAAGTTAGAGGAAAATTGTTTATACGATCATAATGTTCCTTCAGATCATAAAAATAGATAAATTCCTTCAGCGATGCCATCAAACATAGCCAGATGTATATTATGTTAGTAATGGTTTTTTTTTAATTTCCCGTGTTGCCGTTAGAGATCTGAAAACTAAGTAAGTGAGCACGTGGTTGATTTTCCATCCAGATGCGTGACTCGAAAATATGAAGGTCGAGTCGAATTAATTACACGCGAACCCTCATAAGGGGCTTGTCTAACGGCACTTTTGTTATTGATAATTAAGATGAATTGATTGACCTAAAGCAATGCAGTCAGCATGTAATTCTAGGTAAAAAGTTGCCGATATGCATGCAATCCGGACTCCCTTTTCGAGAAGCTCTTCAACTACTTCCGTTTCCGTAAACCAAGAGCTTCCTGTCTATCCTCCGCCAATGCGTAGCGACATTTTTACTGGTAAATTAAATGAAGAAAAGGAAGAAATTAGTTTTATATTATAAAAGAGGAAATCTTATCTGAAATAGTGTATGAATGATAGTACTTATCAGAGCAAATTCCATTTCACCCCACTGTGCAGATGACTTCTTAAGCGATCATGTTTCTTCGCAATTTATTACATAATTTCTGCACCCATAAAATTAAAAGGGAACGAGCGAGATAACGATGCTAAACGATCCTGTACCCAGCAGTGAACGGACAAATAATTTTTTGCAAACGATCACATCGGCACTCGTTCGATCCACGTACGTGCGTATATTCAATCGAGAATTGCAAGAGGATGTACTCGGTGTTCCCAATATTATTTTATAAATCAAAAAACATTCTTTGTGAATTTTCAAAGTATTTTTTGTGGGTGATTTTGAGACCAATCTATTGTTATTAAATTTTCCAAATAGGAGAACAAAACAATCCAAAATATTCAAATGCATTTCTAAAAATTGCTAAAATTCAGTACATTCTTTTTACAAAAATTTTTAACTAAAAAGAAATATTTCTCACAAACAAATTGAGGTAAAATGCAAACTCAATTTAAAGAAAACTTAAATTATTCATAAGCAAACCCTGTAGATTGGAAAGAATGATGAGTTTAGTGTCTTTATTTAAAAATTTTTAAATTAAGATTGAAAAAATTCCATTTTATGAATGATTTTTTCAAAATAAGTAGAAAAATTCAGTGTATATGAGCCGGAAAACTGAGAGAATAAAGATTTCAGGCAATTTCACCTATCCCTTTTTTCCATTTAAATTTGAAAAATCTCCTTAAATAGCTAAAACCCAAAAATTCGACCGAATTTTTCCCTTGTCCCCCTTCTTTTACAATTTTTCGGTTCATTTTTTTAAAACCATAAACAGAAGAGATTTTTCATGAAAGTAGGGGCAAACATTGTTTTAAATAAAATGAAGGTGGGCATTGCATCTTCAATCACAAGGATAAATTTTCTACAAATACAGACGAATTTTCGACAAAATAATTAAAGCTCAAATCAAGGCAATGAATCTTCAAACAAAAAAAGTTGATTTTATAACGAAGTACTTCAGCTTCAGTTGAACTTGTCCAGAAAGAGGAATTTTTAACAAAATAGTTGATTTTTTAAACAAAAAAGATTTTTCAGTCAAGAACAAAAATAATGTCAACCAAATTGTTGAATTTTCAAGAAAAAAAAAAACAAATTTTCTACAAAACAGTTTAATTTTCAACTCAAAATTATGATTTTTCAACAGAAATGTTAATTTGCAACAAAATATTTCGATTTTCAAAACAAAAAGACGAATTTTCTACAAATGATCTACATTTTTGACCTAACAGATGAATTTTCAACTCAAATAATGAATATTCGAACAAACAAAATTAATTTTCAACAAAGTAATTAAACTTTTAAACAAGTAATTTAATTTTCAAACAAAAGAGATAAATTTTTCACTATGAATATAAAAGATTATATTTCAATCCAACGATATTTCTATTTCAAATCAAAAACAGTTGAAAGTTGAATTCATCCAAAAAGACGAATTTTTATTGAGATTGTTGAAATTTTCACTATAAAAGATTTTTAGTCAAGAAAGAAAACAAAATATCAGCAATATTGTGAATTTTCAGTCTAGGGCGACTAATTTTTTCTAGTATAATTGAATTTTCAACCCGAAATTATGATTTTTTTAACAAGAAAGTTAATTGAAACGAAACAGTGAAATTTCAAAATCAAAAAACGAATTTCGTACAAAATATTTAAATTTTCAGAGAAAGGG
>CAKNXH010079534.1:0-11817 GCA_932178445.1 Andricus quercusramuli | reverse complement strand
AAATTTAATCTTGTTGTTGAAAATTCATATTTTGGATGAAGATTCAAGAAAATTGTTAAAAGATCCATTTTTTTTATTGAAGATTCATCACTTTGATTGAAAATTTAACTGTTCCGTTGCAATATTTTTTTTTTATTGAAAATTTGTCTATTTTTATTGAAGATTCAAGAGATCTATCAAAAAGACTCTCATTTCCTGGTTAAACATTCATCTTTTTAGTTGAAAATTAATCTTTTTGGTTGAAAATTTAATCTTGTTGTTGAAAATTCATATTTTGGATGAAGATTCAAAAAAATTGTTAAAAGATCCAGTTTTTTGTTGAAGATTCATCATTCTAGTTGAAAAATTCATCTCTTTGATTGAAAATTTAACTGTTTTGTTGAAAGATTTTTTTTTATTGAAAATTTGTCTCTTTTGATTGAAGATTCAAGATTCTTTCTTCGTTGAAATTTTTTTTAATAAGAAAATTGAACTCTCTCATATTTTTGGTTGGAAATTGATCATTCTTAGTTGGAAATTTATCTATTTTTGTGAAAAATCACCCTATTTTCCCGTTTCGATAGAATTTTGGGCCGTTAAGTTTGAGATTCTAGAACATCTTTGATGCAACCTAGCTTAAGTCCAGTCTAGACTCTTGTTGCATCCAGAACTCGATCTAGAATGCTTTTTGTTCATTTTTACGATGCAGGCCTTTTTTTGATCCTCTTTCATGCATCTTGAGTCTTGAGCCATCCCATGACCTGCGTTAGTCTTAAGATTTAGGCGGACAGATGCCTCGTGACGATCCAGATATTTTTAGAACTGCATTTTCCTTCCGGATATACCAGAGTGGAAGGAACGGAAAACAAATCAGCTTAAGTACTAGCAGATGAGAGTATTAAGGAAGACCATTCATCTTTCAACTCACAACAAAAATCTTCCAAGAAGCTTCCAAAATTTTTCCAAATCACAGGAAATGCCAGTTGATCAATTTGATCCCAAAATTGGATCAGAATGATGTATAACGCTTTTACCAGATTTCGGATTTTTGTTTTGATCAGCAAATTGCTCTTTCGAATGATCTGATCAAGATCAATTTTCTGTCATGAATTTTTTGAGGAAGCAACTGTCGGGTGTCCTCTCTAAATTTGGATCAGTAAATCACTGACTCTCCATTATTGGTTGAAATTTTTTGTTTAATTACTAATTTAACTATTCGGTGGAATTAAAAAAAAAATTTGAATGTATGTATTTTGTTACAAATTTAGGTTTTTGGGTAGAGAAATAATCCTCTTGGTTGAAAATTAATTTTTTTGGTTGAAAATTCAACTAGTTTGGTTGAAAAGTAAACGACTATATCAGTTACTATACTATTTTAGTTTGAAAATTCATCTCTTTGATTTGAAATTTGACTACTTTTTTGAAAAATCATTTTTTTTAACATTAGTATTTTAATTGAAAGTTGAACTCCTTCGTTGAAAATTAATTTTTTTGGTTGGTAATTTGTAGTTTTTCTGCAAAATTCATCTCTTCGATTGAAAATTGAACTATTTTTTAAAATGAAAATTGAACTGTTTCATTTTTGGTTTAAATTTATCTTTTTTTTTTGTTGAAAATTTAAAGAATTAGGTTGAAAATTGATAATTTTAATTAAAAAATTATGCCCTTGGTTGAAAATTAATAGTTTGTTGTTGAAAATTCAACTATTTTGTTGAATATTTAATTGGCTTGTTTAAAATTCACTTTTTTGACCAAATATTTTGTTGAAAATTCGTCTCTTTTGGTTCAATTAAACTGTTTTTGATCCAAAATAAAATTTTTTTTTGGTTGAAATAACTATTTTTCGAAATGTTTTTTTTTGTTGTAAAAAATTGTTGAAAGTTTATCTTTTTTAGATTAAAATTCTACTATTTGGTTGAAAATTCATCTTTTTGGTTGAAAATTTAAATACTTGGTTTTGAACTATTGAAATATTTTGTTGAAAATTCGTTTTCTTTCAGTTCAAAATTAATTTTTTAAACTGAAAATTAAATTATTCCATTTTTGATTGAAAATGTATCTCTTTGATCAAAAATTAAACTTTTTTGTTGAAAATTCGTTTTATTTTAAAGCAAAATTAATTGTTTAACTGAAAATTAAACTTTTCCATTTTTGTTTGAAAATTTATCTTTCCTAGTAGAAAAAATTCAACTATTTTCTCTAAAATTTATCTTTTTCAAAATTGAAATTCATCTGTTGGGTTAAAAATTGAACTATTCTGCTAAAAATTCGTTTTCTGTTGGTTCAAAATGTATTTTCTAAACTGAAAATTCAACTATTCCGTTTTTGGCCTAAAATTGATCTTGTTTAGTTGGAAATTTATCTATTTGATTTGAAATTTTACTATTTTTTTGAAAAATCATTTTTTTTCTTTAACATTATTATTTTAATTGAAAATTTAATTATTTTGTTAAAGAGTCATCATGTTTAGATTAAAATTCAACTATTTATTTAAAAATTCATGTATTGTGTTGGAAATTCACCTTCGTTTTGGTAGAGTTTAACTGTTTTTTATTCAAAATTAAATCGTTTTTTGCGCTGAAAAATCCATCATCAATTCATCAATCAAAACCATTTAATCGAAAAATCATTCAAATCATATCAAGTTAAAAATTTAATTATTCCAGTTGAAGATTCACAATTTCAGTTGAAAATTCATCTCTTTGGTGGTCAATCCAACTATTTTTGGTTGAAATTTAATTCTTTTTGATTGAAAATCAACTTTTATATTTGAGATAAAAATTGCAATATTTGATTGAAAAATTAATTTTTTGTTAAAGATTCAACAATTTTGTTAGAAAGTCATTATTTTTAGTTGAAAATTCAACTTTTTTGTTTGAAATTCGTATTTATTGGTTAAAAATTTGATTAATTTGGTTACCCTTTTAAGTTTGAAATTCAATTACTTGGTTGAACGTCTTTGTTACAAATTCCTTTTTTTTTTAGTCGAAAATTTGTGTGTTTTGTTGAATTTCTTTAAAGCTAATTTTTTAAACTAAAAATCTGGCTCTCCGTTCTTGGTTGAAAAACTTTTTTTAGTTACAAATTTCACTATTCGGTGGAAAAAAAAATTTTAATGTCTGTATTTTTTTTTAAATTTGGGTTTTTGGGTAGAGAAATAGTCCTCTTGGTTTAAAATTAAATTTTTTGGTTGAAAAATCAACTAGTTTAGTTGAAAAGTAAAGTACTATTTCAGTTACTATACTATTTTAGTTTAAAAAATCATCTTTTTTATTTTAAATTCAACTATTTATTTGAAAATTCATTTTTTTGTTTAACTTTATCGTTTAATTGAAAATTCAATTATTTTGTCAAAAATTAATCTTTTTTAGATTAAAATTCAACTATTTGTTTAAAAATTCATGTATTCTGTGGAAAATTCATTTTCCTTTCGGTAGAATTTTTTTTTTTTTTCAAAATTAAATCGTTTTTTCGCTGAAAAATCAACTATTTAATTGGAAGTTGAACCCCTTTGTTGAAAAATAATTTTTTTGGTTCATCATTTTTACTTTTGTTTGAAAATTCATCTCTCCGATAGAAAATTGAACTATTTTGTTAAAAATTCGTTTTATTCCAGTTCGAAATTAATTTTTAAAAATGAAAATTAAATTGTTCCGTTATTGGTTTAAATTATTTTTTTTTTTGTAACTGAAAATTTATCCAATCCATTTTTAATTGAATGTTGATCTTTTTTATTAAAAAAAAATCAACTATTTTGTTAAAAATTAATGTGTTTAGATAAAATTCGTTCTATAAATTTTTTCAACTGTAAATTAAACTATTCCATTTATGGTTGAAAATTTGTCTTTTCTTGTTGAAACGATTCGACTTTTTTGTTGAAAGTTTATCTTTTTTAGATTAAAATTCCACTATTTTGTTGCAAATTCATATTTTTGATTGAAAATTTAAATACTTTGTTTTTAACATTTTGGTAATATTTTGTTGAAAATTCGTTTTCTTTCAGTTCAAAATTAATTTTTCAAACTTAAAATTAATTTATTTCATTATTGGTTGAAAATTTATCTCTTTAATTGAAAATTAAACTATTTTCTTGAAAATTCGTTTTCTTGCAAATCAAAATTAGTTTTGTTTGTAACTGAAAATTTGACCAATTCATTTTTAGATGAATCTTGATTTTTTCTAGTTAAAAACTTCAACTATTTTGTTCAAAATTTATGTTTTTAGATGAAAATACATTTTATTTTAGTTCAAAATAAATTTTTAAACTGAGAATTAAACTATTCCATTTTTGGTTGAAAATTTATCTTTTCTATTTGAAAAAATTGAACTATTTTGTTTAAAATTTACCTTTTTTAGATTAAATTTGATCTGTTTGGTTAAAAATTGAATTATTTTGTTAAAAATTTGTTTTCTTTTAGTTTAAAATTAATTTTTTTTACTGAAAATTAAACCATTCCGTTTTTGGCCGAAAATTCATCTTTTTGGTTCAAAATTCAACTTATTGGGTTGAAAATTCATCTTGTTTAGTTGAAAATTCATATTTTTCCAGATAATTCAAAGTTTTCGTAAACATTTTTTGCTGGTTTTATGAAGTTGTAAATCTTCCAGAAGTTGGAATCGAAACTGAAAAAATGCAGATTTTTTTTCAAAAATTCAATAGGTTGTTAAAAATTAATTTTTTTGTAGAAGATCATCTCTTCGGTTTAAAATTTAACTATCTTTTTTAAATTAATTTCAACGTTGGTTGAAAATTTATCTTTTTTAGTTGAAAATTCAACTATTCAGTGGAAAATTCGTATTTTTTTGGTAGTATATTCATGTATTTTGTTAAAGATTCGTATTGCAAATTTAACTTGTTCTTTTTCGGTGGAAAATTTATATTTTTCAGTTGAAAATTCAACTATTTGATTGAAAATTCATGTATTTTGTTGTAAATTAGTCTTTTTTGATGCAAAATAAATCTTTTCGGTTGAAAAATCATCCTTTTGAGTAGAAAATTAAACTACCAGTAGCAAATTCAACTATTTTTTTTAATTAATTTAATTTTTGTTTTAAAAATAATTTTTTAAACTGAAAATTCAACCATTTCATTTTTGTTGTTCAAAATGTATCTTTTCAACTAAAATTCAAGTATTTGGTGGAAAATTCGTTTTTTTCAGTATTAAATTGATGTATTCTGTTAAAAATTCATTTTTTTGTATAGTGAATTAATCTTCTTGGTATTTCTTGATTGAAAATTCAACTATTTTTTCGAAAAATTGTTTTTTTTTGTTTGTTTTAGAATTAATTTTTTAGCCGCAAATGCAACTATTTCGGATTGGTTTGAAAATTTATATTTTTCAGTTGAAAATTCAACTATTGGTTTGGAAATCCATGTATTTTGTTGAAAATTACTCTTTTTGGTGAAAAATCAATCAGCTTGGTTTCAAACTGAAAATGAAACTATTCCATTTTTGGTTGAAAATTTGTCTTTTCTAGTTGGAAAGATTCAACCTTTTTGTCGAAAGTTTATCTTTTTTAAATTAAAATTCTACTATTTGGTTGAAAATTCTTTTTGGTTGAAAATTTAAATACTTGGCTTTGAACTATTGAAATAGTTTGTTAATAATTCTTTTTCTTTTAGTTCAAAATTAATTTTTTAAACTGAAAATTAAATGATTCCATTTTTTGTTGTAAATTTATCTCTTTGATTGAAAATTAAACTATTCCCTTGAAAATTTGTTTTCTTTAATATAAAAATTAATTTTTTGAACTGAGAATTGAAATTATCCATTTTTGGTTGAAAATTTATTTTTTCTAGTTAAAAAATTCAACTATTTTGTTTAAGATTGATCTTTTTCATATCAAAATTCATCTGTTTGGTTAAAAATTCAACTATAAGTTTGAAAATTGATCTTGCTTAGTTGAAAATTCAAATTTTTCCCGATAATTCAAAGTTTTTCAAAAAAATTTTTGCTGGTCTTATGAAGTTGTAATCAAAATTAATTTCAAGAGTTGAATATTCTTTTTTTTTAACCGAAAATTCAACTATTCCATTTGAAGATTCAATAAATTAATTTAAAATTCATCTCTTTTGATTGAAAATTCACCTATTTTTGGTTGAAACTAAATTCTTTTTGGTTTAAAATTAAACTATTATATTTTTGGTTAAAAATTTAATCCCGGGCATTACTGTGATTATAACTATCGCTCTCTCGGCACAGTTTGCTCGATCAGAGCTGTCTTCTCTTAATTATCTCAATCCCATGACTAGCTTTAATCTCCTTTGATTTATAAAATTATCATGGCTCATCATTTTATATTCTCATTATAAAATGAAAGTCACTGAGATTTGAATTTTTATTTTCGGCTGAGGAAGTTCTCGGATAGGATTAACCCACAGCGGCATTAATGATGTTTTTCTTTCTTCCCAAGTGTAAAACGTAAAACGGTTTCTCTCAAAGGATTAATGAATGCGATAGTCACTCTCGAAGAAATTCTAGTTCCATCTGCTATCCCGGGATATCCAGTGATTTGCGTGAATCATTTTCTAGCATCGAATTGTTCGAATCCCACGCAAGTCTAGAATATATGCTCCATCACTCAATAATCCCTCTGTCTCGTCCATCAATACCAAAATATCATTTATTATCAATAATCATTCATTATTCATATCGTTGGGTATTATTGGAACCGCTGAGCTTCACCCCGGATTAAGCGAATCTCGGTGGAAATTCGAAGGCGGGCAAAATTGATAGTTTATTTTGGTCTTGCAACGAAGAAAATAAAGGAAATCTGTAGGGAAATAGGAGCTAAAATTTTTTAGATTGAAATAATGACTTTGTGAAGCTCTTCACCTGGGGTGCTTGCTAGAGAGATTGATCAGCGACCTGGGTCGGAGCAGTATTGTGGAACGAATGTGTTATTTAGATAAACAAGACGAGAGTGCAAGAATAATCTGTTATTTAATTTAAAATTTCTTATATTTTAATTAAAACTATTGCATTTTCAACAAAATAATGTAATTTTAAACAAAATAGTTGAAATTTCAAACAGTAGGATCGATTTCTCACAAAATTGTTGAATTGTCAATCATGGTGATGAATTTTGTACCAAAGGAATGAAATTTTGGTAAAGTAGTCCAACTTTCAACCAAATAGTTGAATCATTTACCAAAAAGATGAATGTTTAAATAAAAAGATTACTTTTCCACCAAAAAGACGTTTTTTTAACAAAGTACATGAATTTATAACAAAATAATTTAATTTTCAATCAAATAAATGAATTTTTAACAAAATAGTTCAATTTTTCATCCAAAGAGATGAATTTTCAACTAAAATGATGAAAATCTAACTAAGAAAATTAATTTTCAACAAAGTAGGTCAACTTTCAACGAAAATGTTGATTTTTCATCAAATAAAATTGTGGACAAATTAGTAGTTGAATTTTCAATTAAAAAACATCAATTTTCAACACAATAGTTAATCGTCCAACCAATGATATGAATTTTCAAGTAAAATGATAAATCTTCAACTTCAATAGTTGAATTTTTAGTTTAAAAAATTAATTTTAAATTTAAAAAAACGATTTTTCAGCCAAAAAGATGAATTTCAACTAAAATTATGTATCAATTTTCAACCAAAAAGATAAATTCTCAACGAAAAATGTTAAAGTTTATATTTCACCAAAAAAATATTTTCATTTTAATTCAAAAACAGTAGAATTTAACCAAAAAAGACAAATTTTCAAACAGTCTAATTTTTAACAAAAAAATTAAATGTTTTCCAAACCAGATGAATTTTCTACATTAAATTTTAATTTGTGTACCCGAAAAAGTTATTGTCAGCAAAAAAATTAATTTTTAACCAAACAGTTAAATTTTCTACCATAAAAAAGTATTTTCAACAAAATGCTTAAATTTTCAACTAAAATGATGAATCTTTAACCAAAAAAGGAATTTGTAATAAATTAGTTGAAATTTCAACCAAAACAGATGAATTTTCAACGAAAAATGTAATAGTTGGTATTTCAATCAAAGAATATTTCGATTATTAATAAAAAAAAAAACTTGAATACATCCTAAAAAGACGATTTTCCAACAAATTTGTTTGTCATTTTGTAGATTTGAATGTTTTTAAGTCAACCATTATATTTTTGGTTTAGAATTCATCTCGTTTGGTTACAAAATCTAAAATTTGGTTTAAAATTTAATTATAAAAAAAATGAAACTATTTTACTACAAAGTTTTCTTTTGCCAAAAATTCAACTACTTGGTAGAAAAATGAACGACCTTATCAAAAATTCATTTTTCTGGTTGAAGATTCATCCCTTTGGTGAAAAATTTAACTATTTGCTTAAAAATTCGTTTCATTTTTAGTTCAAGTTACTTTTTTTTTAACGAAAATTTAACTATTACATTTTTGATTATAAATTTAACATTTTTAATTGAAAATTAAATATTTGGTTGGAAATTTATCCTATTTTGTTGAAAATTGAAGTAATTGCTCGAAAATTCATGGTTTTTTTTTAGAAATCATTTTTCTGTGGAAAATTATTCTTGTTAGTTCAAAAAACAACTTTTTAGTTGAAAATCTCTTTGTTTAAAAATTCATGTGCTTCATTGACACTTCCTCTTTTTTGTAGAAAATTAATCTTTTTGGTTGAAAAATTAACTTTTTGGTTGAAAATTCAACTCTTTTATTGAATGATGAACTTTTTTCTTCACAATTAATTTTTTGTTGAAGATTCATGATTTAAGTTGAAAATTCATCTTTTTGGTTCTTAATGAACTTTTTTGTTGAAAATTCAGTTGTTTTGTAGAGAATTCGTATTTTTGGTTTGAAAATTCAACAGTTCGGCAGATAATGAAACTATTTGTTTAAAAATGAACTTTTTCAAAAAGTTGTACTTTTAGTTGAAAATTTAACTATTTTGGTAGAAAACTAAAATATTTTATTTAAAATTAAACTATTGATTCAAAAGTTTAACCATTTAGTTGGAATTTCGTTTTTTCGTTTGATTGAAAATCAATTTTTTTGTTAAAAATTACTCTTTTTGGTTAAAAAATCCACTTTTTGGTTGAAAATTCAACTCTTTGGTTTAATGTTACCTGTTTTTTTGAAAATTCACCATTTTAGTTGAAAATTCATCTCTTCGGTTTACAATTGAACTATTTCAGTAATAATTAGTTTTTTTGGTTGAGGGTTAGTTTTCTTCACTTTTCTGGTTGAAAATTCGTCTTTTTTGTAGAAAATAAATCTCCTTGGTTGAAAATTCAACAGTTTGGTTGCATTTTTTTTTCTTCAAAATTAATATCCTTGGTTGTGAATTTAAACATTCTGTTACAAATTCTTCTTTTTACGTTGAATTCAACTACTTCAAAATTCGTTTTTTTGTGTGTAAAAAATTGATTTTTGAAACTGAACTATTTTTAAAAATTTATCTCTTTGTTTGGGGATGGATCCGTTTTGTTAAAAATTCATCTTTTTTTGTTGTTGAATTTAACTGGTTGATAACTTTTTCTTTCAAGTAATTTTTTTACTGCCAATTTAACTTTTGGCTGTGAACTTATCTTTTTTAGTTGAAAATTCAACTATTTGTTTGAAAATTCAAGTATCTTGTTGAAAATTCGCCTTTCGGTTGAAAATTTGTCCTTGTAGGTTAAAGATTCAGCTATTTGGTAAAAAATTCAACTATTGTGTTAAAAGTTCAATTATTGCGTTTTAGATTCAACTATTTTGTCAAAGTCATCTATTTTTGTCGAAAATTAAACTTTTCGTGTTATAAAAATTTATATTTTCCCTAAAAAAAAGTCTCTTTTTTTGTCTTGAAAATTTAACTGTTTGGATGAAACTGCTACTACTAGATGTTTTTCCATCGATAATATTGTTAATTAATGTATCAACACGGATGTTTTCATTTTTTGATCAAGGAAGTGTCACGTGTTAAAAAAATCTTTTACAACCCCCCTCGTATGTGACTCTTTGTGACGTGTTTCTAAAGAACCAACATTCATCTTCATTGATAAAAAAGTCGAATGAAAATATAAAATAAGAATCAACGAAAGGTTAACACGTCCCTCAAGAACGCTTATATAGAATTTGTTTATGTAAATTGTTAACTATAAAACTCACGAGAGGAAATCGGAATAATGTCACGAGTGCCAAAAAAACCCGGCTTAATCCGCGTGAAAAACTAAATCATAATAATCTCATCAATGCAGGACCATGCGTTGGACCAGGAACCTCCTCTCATTCCCATAAGAATGAGCCACTTTTCTCCAAGTGTCATTGAAGGAATTTATTATTCCCCGCGGCCTGGCAATTCAGCGATATACCTTTGTGGCCTTTTTGGTTTTTCCGCCGGTGACTGACCCTTATATGAAGGAGGCAATCCTCTTAAGCGGTTTGTTTCATTGGTTGGAGGAGTTTGGTGAATTTCTATGGTTTCTATAGATGTACACTATTTTATCGAAGCTGTATGGGTTTTAGTGTTATACTGTATACGATCTTGTAGCACGTGCCATCGTGTCAGGCTGGCTAAAATTAAAGGAAAGAGAGCCGACCAACCCCTCCAATCCCCTCCCCTCTTTTACACCCCTCCTGAGCTATATACCAGCTGGCAACCGGAAGTAGTATAAGAAGCCATCCAGCAAGGAAATAAAGGCACCGCGTGAGGGGCGAGAAACTCACAAGGACCGTTGCACCCCGTGGCCCACTTTTATTTTCGCTCCTTTCTTTTCCTCCTATTGGCTGCTGGGGTCCCCTTCTTGAACCCAATAAAAATCAGATAGAGGTCCCCTTTCAGGAATATTATGTATGGGGTATCAGTCAAATTTTTTTTTGAGGTTGCTTCTGTCAAAGGGCATCACCGTATAGGCATGGGAAAAGTGGTTTCAAATCGAATTTGAGCTAAAGTCAAAAGTACAATTCGAATTTTAGGGTTCTAAATTCAACGATAGGAACTACTGTCCGTCCCAAAAGTTTAGGCTTCGCGATTTTTGTACAGACTTTCGTGAAAATCTCGGCAGAAAAAAATTCTAAAAATATGAGACAACATGCGTGTTGCAGGTGAAGGTTTCGCCAATACTGATACAGAGTTTCAAAATTTTCAGAAGATTAGCGATTATTTCCGAGCGAGTGAAAGGTGAAAAAGCATAATAATCATATGATCATTTCAGAAGACTCAATTTTGAATGGCTGTAAGTCACTGAAAAAAATTTTGAAAAGACTGCAAAAAATATATGGGTTTCGTTGATCTTTTCTGTGCCCAGTGGTAATGTTTAGAGTCAGAAATAATTATTTGTTAATAAGTTATTGACAAAAGAGTGGGTAGGTGTCATCTCTTTTTTAATTTGGTTATTTTTGTTTCTAATGAGCCGAAAAGTGAGGTTGTTTGGAAGTCTGTTTTTTCAATTGTGAATATTTTTCATGCGTATTTTGCATAAAATTGTTCATGAAAAAATAGATTTTTTTTCGATCTTAATTTAAAAACATTTTAAATAGAGACCAAAAAGTTTAGGCACCGCGATTTTTGTACAGACTTTCGTGAAAATCTCGGCAGGAAAAAATTCTAAAAATATGAGACAACATGCATGTTGCAGTTGAAGGTTTTTCCAATTCTGATACAGAGTTTCAAAAGTTTCAGAAGATTAGCGATTATTTCCGGGCGAGTAAAATGTGAAAAAGCATAATAGTCATATGATCATTTCAGGATACTCAACTTTGAATGGCTGTAAGTGACTGAAAAATTTTTTGAAAAGACTGCAAAAAATATATGGGTTTCGTTGATCCTTTCTGTGCCCAGTGGTGATATTTAGAGTCAGAAATAATTATTTGTTAATAAGTTATTGACAAAAGA
>CAKNXH010079533.1:0-11810 GCA_932178445.1 Andricus quercusramuli | reverse complement strand
AAATTTAATCTTGTTGTTGAAAATTCATATTTTGGATGAAGATTCAAGAAAATTGTTAAAAGATCCATTTTTTTTATTGAAGATTCATCACTTTGATTGAAAATTTAACTGTTCCGTTGCAATATTTTTTTTTTATTGAAAATTTGTCTATTTTTATTGAAGATTCAAGAGATCTATCAAAAAGACTCTCATTTCCTGGTTAAACATTCATCTTTTTAGTTGAAAATTAATCTTTTTGGTTGAAAATTTAATCTTGTTGTTGAAAATTCATATTTTGGATGAAGATTCAAAAAAATTGTTAAAAGATCCAGTTTTTTGTTGAAGATTCATCATTCTAGTTGAAAAATTCATCTCTTTGATTGAAAATTTAACTGTTTTGTTGAAAGATTTTTTTTTATTGAAAATTTGTCTCTTTTGATTGAAGATTCAAGATTCTTTCTTCGTTGAAATTTTTTTTAATAAGAAAATTGAACTCTCTCATATTTTTGGTTGGAAATTGATCATTCTTAGTTGGAAATTTATCTATTTTTGTGAAAAATCACCCTATTTTCCCGTTTCGATAGAATTTTGGGCCGTTAAGTTTGAGATTCTAGAACATCTTTGATGCAACCTAGCTTAAGTCCAGTCTAGACTCTTGTTGCATCCAGAACTCGATCTAGAATGCTTTTTGTTCATTTTTACGATGCAGGCCTTTTTTTGATCCTCTTTCATGCATCTTGAGTCTTGAGCCATCCCATGACCTGCGTTAGTCTTAAGATTTAGGCGGACAGATGCCTCGTGACGATCCAGATATTTTTAGAACTGCATTTTCCTTCCGGATATACCAGAGTGGAAGGAACGGAAAACAAATCAGCTTAAGTACTAGCAGATGAGAGTATTAAGGAAGACCATTCATCTTTCAACTCACAACAAAAATCTTCCAAGAAGCTTCCAAAATTTTTCCAAATCACAGGAAATGCCAGTTGATCAATTTGATCCCAAAATTGGATCAGAATGATGTATAACGCTTTTACCAGATTTCGGATTTTTGTTTTGATCAGCAAATTGCTCTTTCGAATGATCTGATCAAGATCAATTTCCTGTCATGAATTTTTTGAGGAAGCAACTGTCGGGTGTCCTCTCTAAATTTGGATCAGTAAATCACTGACTCTCCATTATTGGTTGAAATTTTTTGTTTAATTACTAATTTAACTATTCGGTGGAATTAAAAAAAAAATTTGAATGTATGTATTTTGTTACAAATTTAGGTTTTTGGGTAGAGAAATAATCCTCTTGGTTGAAAATTAATTTTTTTGGTTGAAAATTCAACTAGTTTGGTTGAAAAGTAAACGACTATATCAGTTACTATACTATTTTAGTTTGAAAATTCATCTCTTTGATTTGAAATTTGACTACTTTTTTGAAAAATCATTTTTTTTAACATTAGTATTTTAATTGAAAGTTGAACTCCTTCGTTGAAAATTAATTTTTTTGGTTGGTAATTTGTAGTTTTTCTGCAAAATTCATCTCTTCGATTGAAAATTGAACTATTTTTTAAAATGAAAATTGAACTGTTTCATTTTTGGTTTAAATTTATCTTTTTTTTTTGTTGAAAATTTAAAGAATTAGGTTGAAAATTGATAATTTTAATTAAAAAATTATGCCCTTGGTTGAAAATTAATAGTTTGTTGTTGAAAATTCAACTATTTTGTTGAATATTTAATTGGCTTGTTTAAAATTCACTTTTTTGACCAAATATTTTGTTGAAAATTCGTCTCTTTTGGTTCAATTAAACTGTTTTTGATCCAAAATAAAATTTTTTTTTGGTTGAAATAACTATTTTTCGAAATGTTTTTTTTTGTTGTAAAAAATTGTTGAAAGTTTATCTTTTTTAGATTAAAATTCTACTATTTGGTTGAAAATTCATCTTTTTGGTTGAAAATTTAAATACTTGGTTTTGAACTATTGAAATATTTTGTTGAAAATTCGTTTTCTTTCAGTTCAAAATTAATTTTTTAAACTGAAAATTAAATTATTCCATTTTTGATTGAAAATGTATCTCTTTGATCAAAAATTAAACTTTTTTGTTGAAAATTCGTTTTATTTTAAAGCAAAATTAATTGTTTAACTGAAAATTAAACTTTTCCATTTTTGTTTGAAAATTTATCTTTCCTAGTAGAAAAAATTCAACTATTTTCTCTAAAATTTATCTTTTTCAAAATTGAAATTCATCTGTTGGGTTAAAAATTGAACTATTCTGCTAAAAATTCGTTTTCTGTTGGTTCAAAATGTATTTTCTAAACTGAAAATTCAACTATTCCGTTTTTGGCCTAAAATTGATCTTGTTTAGTTGGAAATTTATCTATTTGATTTGAAATTTTACTATTTTTTTGAAAAATCATTTTTTTTCTTTAACATTATTATTTTAATTGAAAATTTAATTATTTTGTTAAAGAGTCATCATGTTTAGATTAAAATTCAACTATTTATTTAAAAATTCATGTATTGTGTTGGAAATTCACCTTCGTTTTGGTAGAGTTTAACTGTTTTTTATTCAAAATTAAATCGTTTTTTGCGCTGAAAAATCCATCATCAATTCATCAATCAAAACCATTTAATCGAAAAATCATTCAAATCATATCAAGTTAAAAATTTAATTATTCCAGTTGAAGATTCACAATTTCAGTTGAAAATTCATCTCTTTGGTGGTCAATCCAACTATTTTTGGTTGAAATTTAATTCTTTTTGATTGAAAATCAACTTTTATATTTGAGATAAAAATTGCAATATTTGATTGAAAAATTAATTTTTTGTTAAAGATTCAACAATTTTGTTAGAAAGTCATTATTTTTAGTTGAAAATTCAACTTTTTTGTTTGAAATTCGTATTTATTGGTTAAAAATTTGATTAATTTGGTTACCCTTTTAAGTTTGAAATTCAATTACTTGGTTGAACGTCTTTGTTACAAATTCCTTTTTTTTTTAGTCGAAAATTTGTGTGTTTTGTTGAATTTCTTTAAAGCTAATTTTTTAAACTAAAAATCTGGCTCTCCGTTCTTGGTTGAAAAACTTTTTTTAGTTACAAATTTCACTATTCGGTGGAAAAAAAAATTTTAATGTCTGTATTTTTTTTTAAATTTGGGTTTTTGGGTAGAGAAATAGTCCTCTTGGTTTAAAATTAAATTTTTTGGTTGAAAAATCAACTAGTTTAGTTGAAAAGTAAAGTACTATTTCAGTTACTATACTATTTTAGTTTAAAAAATCATCTTTTTTATTTTAAATTCAACTATTTATTTGAAAATTCATTTTTTTGTTTAACTTTATCGTTTAATTGAAAATTCAATTATTTTGTCAAAAATTAATCTTTTTTAGATTAAAATTCAACTATTTGTTTAAAAATTCATGTATTCTGTGGAAAATTCATTTTCCTTTCGGTAGAATTTTTTTTTTTTTTCAAAATTAAATCGTTTTTTCGCTGAAAAATCAACTATTTAATTGGAAGTTGAACCCCTTTGTTGAAAAATAATTTTTTTGGTTCATCATTTTTACTTTTGTTTGAAAATTCATCTCTCCGATAGAAAATTGAACTATTTTGTTAAAAATTCGTTTTATTCCAGTTCGAAATTAATTTTTAAAAATGAAAATTAAATTGTTCCGTTATTGGTTTAAATTATTTTTTTTTTTGTAACTGAAAATTTATCCAATCCATTTTTAATTGAATGTTGATCTTTTTTATTAAAAAAAAATCAACTATTTTGTTAAAAATTAATGTGTTTAGATAAAATTCGTTCTATAAATTTTTTCAACTGTAAATTAAACTATTCCATTTATGGTTGAAAATTTGTCTTTTCTTGTTGAAACGATTCGACTTTTTTGTTGAAAGTTTATCTTTTTTAGATTAAAATTCCACTATTTTGTTGCAAATTCATATTTTTGATTGAAAATTTAAATACTTTGTTTTTAACATTTTGGTAATATTTTGTTGAAAATTCGTTTTCTTTCAGTTCAAAATTAATTTTTCAAACTTAAAATTAATTTATTTCATTATTGGTTGAAAATTTATCTCTTTAATTGAAAATTAAACTATTTTCTTGAAAATTCGTTTTCTTGCAAATCAAAATTAGTTTTGTTTGTAACTGAAAATTTGACCAATTCATTTTTAGATGAATCTTGATTTTTTCTAGTTAAAAACTTCAACTATTTTGTTCAAAATTTATGTTTTTAGATGAAAATACATTTTATTTTAGTTCAAAATAAATTTTTAAACTGAGAATTAAACTATTCCATTTTTGGTTGAAAATTTATCTTTTCTATTTGAAAAAATTGAACTATTTTGTTTAAAATTTACCTTTTTTAGATTAAATTTGATCTGTTTGGTTAAAAATTGAATTATTTTGTTAAAAATTTGTTTTCTTTTAGTTTAAAATTAATTTTTTTTACTGAAAATTAAACCATTCCGTTTTTGGCCGAAAATTCATCTTTTTGGTTCAAAATTCAACTTATTGGGTTGAAAATTCATCTTGTTTAGTTGAAAATTCATATTTTTCCAGATAATTCAAAGTTTTCGTAAACATTTTTTGCTGGTTTTATGAAGTTGTAAATCTTCCAGAAGTTGGAATCGAAACTGAAAAAATGCAGATTTTTTTTCAAAAATTCAATAGGTTGTTAAAAATTAATTTTTTTGTAGAAGATCATCTCTTCGGTTTAAAATTTAACTATCTTTTTTAAATTAATTTCAACGTTGGTTGAAAATTTATCTTTTTTAGTTGAAAATTCAACTATTCAGTGGAAAATTCGTATTTTTTTGGTAGTATATTCATGTATTTTGTTAAAGATTCGTATTGCAAATTTAACTTGTTCTTTTTCGGTGGAAAATTTATATTTTTCAGTTGAAAATTCAACTATTTGATTGAAAATTCATGTATTTTGTTGTAAATTAGTCTTTTTTGATGCAAAATAAATCTTTTCGGTTGAAAAATCATCCTTTTGAGTAGAAAATTAAACTACCAGTAGCAAATTCAACTATTTTTTTTAATTAATTTAATTTTTGTTTTAAAAATAATTTTTTAAACTGAAAATTCAACCATTTCATTTTTGTTGTTCAAAATGTATCTTTTCAACTAAAATTCAAGTATTTGGTGGAAAATTCGTTTTTTTCAGTATTAAATTGATGTATTCTGTTAAAAATTCATGTTTTTTGTATAGTGAATTAATCTTCTTGGTATTTCTTGATTGAAAATTCAACTATTTTTTCGAAAAATTGTTTTTTTTTGTTTGTTTTAGAATTAATTTTTTAGCCGCAAATGCAACTATTTCGGATTGGTTTGAAAATTTATATTTTTCAGTTGAAAATTCAACTATTGGTTTGGAAATCCATGTATTTTGTTGAAAATTACTCTTTTTGGTGAAAAATCAATCAGCTTGGTTTCAAACTGAAAATGAAACTATTCCATTTTTGGTTGAAAATTTGTCTTTTCTAGTTGGAAAGATTCAACCTTTTTGTCGAAAGTTTATCTTTTTTAAATTAAAATTCTACTATTTGGTTGAAAATTCTTTTTGGTTGAAAATTTAAATACTTGGCTTTGAACTATTGAAATAGTTTGTTAATAATTCTTTTTCTTTTAGTTCAAAATTAATTTTTTAAACTGAAAATTAAATGATTCCATTTTTTGTTGTAAATTTATCTCTTTGATTGAAAATTAAACTATTCCCTTGAAAATTTGTTTTCTTTAATATAAAAATTAATTTTTTGAACTGAGAATTGAAATTATCCATTTTTGGTTGAAAATTTATTTTTTCTAGTTAAAAAATTCAACTATTTTGTTTAAGATTGATCTTTTTCATATCAAAATTCATCTGTTTGGTTAAAAATTCAACTATAAGTTTGAAAATTGATCTTGCTTAGTTGAAAATTCAAATTTTTCCCGATAATTCAAAGTTTTTCAAAAAAATTTTTGCTGGTCTTATGAAGTTGTAATCAAAATTAATTTCAAGAGTTGAATATTCTTTTTTTTTAACCGAAAATTCAACTATTCCATTTGAAGATTCAATAAATTAATTTAAAATTCATCTCTTTTGATTGAAAATTCACCTATTTTTGGTTGAAACTAAATTCTTTTTGGTTTAAAATTAAACTATTATATTTTTGGTTAAAAATTTAATCCCGGGCATTACTGTGATTATAACTATCGCTCTCTCGGCACAGTTTGCTCGATCAGAGCTGTCTTCTCTTAATTATCTCAATCCCATGACTAGCTTTAATCTCCTTTGATTTATAAAATTACCATGGCTCATCATTTTATATTCTCATTATAAAATGAAAGTCACTGAGATTTGAATTTTTATTTTCGGCTGAGGAAGTTCTCGGATAGGATTAACCCACAGCGGCATTAATGATGTTTTTCTTTCTTCCCAAGTGTAAAACGGTTTCTCTCAAAGGATTAATGAATGCGATAGTCACTCTCGAAGAAATTCTAGTTCCATCTGCTATCCCGGGATATCCAGTGATTTGCGTGAATCATTTTCTAGCATCGAATTGTTCGAATCCCACGCAAGTCTAGAATATATGCTCCATCACTCAATAATCCCTCCGTCTCGTCCATCAATACCAAAATATCATTTATAATCAATAATCATTCATTATTCATATCGTTGGGTATTATTGGAACCGCTGAGCTTCACCCCGGATTAAGCGAATCTCGGTGGAAATTCGAAGGCGGGCAAAATTGATAGTTTATTTTGGTCTTGCAACCAAGAAAATAAAGGAAATCTGTAGGGAAATAGGAGCTAAAATTTTTTAGATTGAAATAATGACTTTGTGAAGCTCTTCACCTGGGGTGCTTGCTAGAGAGATTGATCAGCGACCTGGGTCGGAGCAGTATTGTGGAACGAATGTGTTATTTAGATAAACAAGACGAGAGTGCAAGAATAATCTGTTATTTAATTTAAAATTTCTTATATTTTAATTAAAACTATTGCATTTTCAACAAAATAATGTAATTTTAAACAAAATAGTTGAAATTTCAAACAGTAGGATCGATTTCTCACAAAATTGTTGAATTGTCAATCATGGTGATGAATTTTGTACCAAAGGAATGAAATTTTGGTAAAGTAGTCCAACTTTCAACCAAATAGTTGAATCATTTACCAAAAAGATGAATGTTTAAATAAAAAGATTACTTTTCCACCAAAAAGACGTTTTTTTAACAAAGTACATGAATTTATAACAAAATAATTTAATTTTCAATCAAATAAATGAATTTTTAACAAAATAGTTCAATTTTTCATCCAAAGAGATGAATTTTCAACTAAAATGATGAAAATCTAACTAAGAAAATTAATTTTCAACAAAGTAGGTCAACTTTCAACGAAAATGTTGATTTTTCATCAAATAAAATTGTGGACAAATTAGTAGTTGAATTTTCAATTAAAAAACATCAATTTTCAACACAATAGTTAATCGTCCAACCAATGATATGAATTTTCAAGTAAAATGATAAATCTTCAACTTCAATAGTTGAATTTTTAGTTTAAAAAATTAATTTTAAATTTAAAAAAACGATTTTTCAGCCAAAAAGATGAATTTCAACTAAAATTATGTATCAATTTTCAACCAAAAAGATAAATTCTCAACGAAAAATGTTAAAGTTTATATTTCACCAAAAAAATATTTTCATTTTAATTCAAAAACAGTAGAATTTAACCAAAAAAGACAAATTTTCAAACAGTCTAATTTTTAACAAAAAAATTAAATGTTTTCCAAACCAGATGAATTTTCTACATTAAATTTTAATTTGTGTACCCGAAAAAGTTATTGTCAGCAAAAAAATTAATTTTTAACCAAACAGTTAAATTTTCTACCATAAAAAAGTATTTTCAACAAAATGCTTAAATTTTCAACTAAAATGATGAATCTTTAACCAAAAAAGGAATTTGTAATAAATTAGTTGAAATTTCAACCAAAACAGATGAATTTTCAACGAAAAATGTAATAGTTGGTATTTCAATCAAAGAATATTTCGATTATTAATAAAAAAAAAAACTTGAATACATCCTAAAAAGACGATTTTCCAACAAATTTGTTTGTCATTTTGTAGATTTGAATGTTTTTAAGTCAACCATTATATTTTTGGTTTAGAATTCATCTCGTTTGGTTACAAAATCTAAAATTTGGTTTAAAATTTAATTATAAAAAAAATGAAACTATTTTACTACAAAGTTTTCTTTTGCCAAAAATTCAACTACTTGGTAGAAAAATGAACGACCTTATCAAAAATTCATTTTTCTGGTTGAAGATTCATCCCTTTGGTGAAAAATTTAACTATTTGCTTAAAAATTCGTTTCATTTTTAGTTCAAGTTACTTTTTTTTTAACGAAAATTTAACTATTACATTTTTGATTATAAATTTAACATTTTTAATTGAAAATTAAATATTTGGTTGGAAATTTATCCTATTTTGTTGAAAATTGAAGTAATTGCTCGAAAATTCATGGTTTTTTTTTAGAAATCATTTTTCTGTGGAAAATTATTCTTGTTAGTTCAAAAAACAACTTTTTAGTTGAAAATCTCTTTGTTTAAAAATTCATGTGCTTCATTGACACTTCCTCTTTTTTGTAGAAAATTAATCTTTTTGGTTGAAAAATTAACTTTTTGGTTGAAAATTCAACTCTTTTATTGAATGATGAACTTTTTTCTTCACAATTAATTTTTTGTTGAAGATTCATGATTTAAGTTGAAAATTCATCTTTTTGGTTCTTAATGAACTTTTTTGTTGAAAATTCAGTTGTTTTGTAGAGAATTCGTATTTTTGGTTTGAAAATTCAACAGTTCGGCAGATAATGAAACTATTTGTTTAAAAATGAACTTTTTCAAAAAGTTGTACTTTTAGTTGAAAATTTAACTATTTTGGTAGAAAACTAAAATATTTTATTTAAAATTAAACTATTGATTCAAAAGTTTAACCATTTAGTTGGAATTTCGTTTTTTCGTTTGATTGAAAATCAATTTTTTTGTTAAAAATTACTCTTTTTGGTTAAAAAATCCACTTTTTGGTTGAAAATTCAACTCTTTGGTTTAATGTTACCTGTTTTTTTGAAAATTCACCATTTTAGTTGAAAATTCATCTCTTCGGTTTACAATTGAACTATTTCAGTAATAATTAGTTTTTTTGGTTGAGGGTTAGTTTTCTTCACTTTTCTGGTTGAAAATTCGTCTTTTTTGTAGAAAATAAATCTCCTTGGTTGAAAATTCAACAGTTTGGTTGCATTTTTTTTTCTTCAAAATTAATATCCTTGGTTGTGAATTTAAACATTCTGTTACAAATTCTTCTTTTTACGTTGAATTCAACTACTTCAAAATTCGTTTTTTTGTGTGTAAAAAATTGATTTTTGAAACTGAACTATTTTTAAAAATTTATCTCTTTGTTTGGGGATGGATCCGTTTTGTTAAAAATTCATCTTTTTTTGTTGTTGAATTTAACTGGTTGATAACTTTTTCTTTCAAGTAATTTTTTTACTGCCAATTTAACTTTTGGCTGTGAACTTATCTTTTTTAGTTGAAAATTCAACTATTTGTTTGAAAATTCAAGTATCTTGTTGAAAATTCGCCTTTCGGTTGAAAATTTGTCCTTGTAGGTTAAAGATTCAGCTATTTGGTAAAAAATTCAACTATTGTGTTAAAAGTTCAATTATTGCGTTTTAGATTCAACTATTTTGTCAAAGTCATCTATTTTTGTCGAAAATTAAACTTTTCGTGTTATAAAAATTTATATTTTCCCTAAAAAAAAGTATCTTTTTTTGTCTTGAAAATTTAACTGTTTGGATGAAACTGCTACTACTAGATGTTTTTCCATCGATAATATTGTTAATTAATGTATCAACACGGATGTTTTTATTTTTTGATCAAGGAAGTGTCACGTGTTAAAAAAATCTTTTACAACCCCCCTCGTATGTGACTCTTTGTGACGTGTTTCTAAAGAACCAACATTCATCTTCATTGATAAAAAAGTCGAATGAAAATATAAAATAAGAATCAACGAAAGGTTAACACGTCCCTCAAGAACGCTTATATAGAATTTGTTTATGTAAATTGTTAACTATAAAACTCACGAGAGGAAATCGGAATAATGTCACGAGTGCCAAAAAAACCCGGCTTAATCCGCGTGAAAAACTAAATCATAATAATCTCATCAATGCAGGACCATGCGTTGGACCAGGAACCTCCTCTCATTCCCATAAGAATGAGCCACTTTTCTCCAAGTGTCATTGAAGGAATTTATTATTCCCCGCGGCCTGGCAATTCAGCGATATACCTTTGTGGCCTTTTTGGTTTTTCCGCCGGTGACTGACCCTTATATGAAGGAGGCAATCCTCTTAAGCGGTTTGTTTCATTGGTTGGAGGAGTTTGGTGAATTTCTATGGTTTCTATAGATGTACACTATTTTATCGAAGCTGTATGGGTTTTAGTGTTATACTGTATACGATCTTGTAGCACGTGCCATCGTGTCAGGCTGGCTAAAATTAAAGGAAAGAGAGCCGACCAACCCCTCCAATCCCCTCCCCTCTTTTACACCCCTCCTGAGCTATATACCAGCTGGCAACCGGAAGTAGTATAAGAAGCCATCCAGCAAGGAAATAAAGGCACCGCGTGAGGGGCGAGAAACTCACAAGGACCGTTGCACCCCGTGGCCCACTTTTATTTTCGCTCCTTTCTTTTCCTCCTATTGGCTGCTGGGGTCCCCTTCTTGAACCCAATAAAAATCAGATAGAGGTCCCCTTTCAGGAATATTATGTATGGGGTATCAGTCAAATTTTTTTTTGAGGTTGCTTCTGTCAAAGGGCATCACCGTATAGGCATGGGAAAAGTGGTTTCAAATCGAATTTGAGCTAAAGTCAAAAGTACAATTCGAATTTTAGGGTTCTAAATTCAACGATAGGAACTACTGTCCGTCCCAAAAGTTTAGGCTTCGCGATTTTTGTACAGACTTTCGTGAAAATCTCGGCAGAAAAAAATTCTAAAAATATGAGACAACATGCGTGTTGCAGGTGAAGGTTTCGCCAATACTGATACAGAGTTTCAAAATTTTCAGAAGATTAGCGATTATTTCCGAGCGAGTGAAAGGTGAAAAAGCATAATAATCATATGATCATTTCAGAAGACTCAACTTTGAATGGCTGTAAGTCACTGAAAAAAATTTTGAAAAGACTGCAAAAAATATATGGGTTTCGTTGATCCTTTCTGTGCCCAGTGGTAATGTTTAGAGTCAGAAATAATTATTTGTTGATAAGTTATTGACAAAAGAGTTGGGAGGTGTCATCTCTTTTTTAATTTGGTTATTTTTGTTTCTAATGAGCCGAAAAGTGAGGTAGTTTCGAAGTCTGTTTTTTCAATTGTGAATATTTTTCATGATTATTTTGCATAAAATTGTTCATAATAAAATCGATTTTTTTCGATCTTAATTTAAAAATATTTTAAAGAGAGACCAAAAAGTTTAGGCACCGCGATTTTTGTACAGACTTTCGTGAAAATCTCGGCAGGAAAAAATTCTAAAAATATGAGACAACATGCATGTTGCAGTTGAAGGTTTTTCCAATTCTGATACAGAGTTTCAAAAGTTTCAGAAGATTAGCGATTATTTCCGGGCGAGTAAAAGGTGAAAAAGCATAATAGTCATATGATCATTTCAGGATACTCAACTTTGAATGGCTGTAAGTGACTGAAAAATTTTTTGAAAAGACTGCAAAAAATATATGGGTTTCGTTGATCCTTTCTGTGCCCAGTGGTGATATTTAGAGTCAGAAATAATTATTTGTTAATAAGTTATTGACAAAAGA
>CAKNXH010079525.1:0-22480 GCA_932178445.1 Andricus quercusramuli | reverse complement strand
CAAATCTAATACCTTCTCTAGATGAGAATGTAAAAAAAGAAAAAAAAAGAAAGCAACCTTGAAATACCCTTCCTTCGTTTCATGTCCCATGTTTACTGTCATTTTCAAACATTTTTTGTACAATTCACATTTGAATTTTCAAAAACCTGACATATTAGGTATTCTTTTGAAAAGAAAGAAGTGTGATGATCGTGTTGTTGGCAACAATTTCCAGATTTGTGCCACCAGGCAGAATAACGGCGTTAATCAGGTTTAGCCTGGCCGTTGCATCCAATACTGTAACGAGAGACAGAGTCACAGCAAAAGCGAGTCAATCTTCGAATAGCAAATTGGACTTGATTTTTTTCTGTCTAGAAGAACAAATCACGAATTAGTCACGTGCTACGAACGAATACGAGTTAAATAGCCAAAACATTTTTGGCCGTAGCTTGTTACTTAATTCATTTCCCGCCGAGAAAAAATAAACTTTCTTTCGATCTGACTCTTTTTTTACTCCCCATTGCTATCAGTCCCTCGATCAAGAAAATTTTAACACAATTCTTTATTATTATATCGTCAACCTGCGTCTTTTATTTTGAATTGTATAATTTTCATACTGAGTTTAGGATAATCAATATGCGCCCACAACAATACCCAAAGTACTAGTTTTTAAGAATATTAAGAAAAGTTTCGGCATTTCTGTAATTTCTTTAGCAGGGGGTCGCTTGTTTTCAATTGTCACGTAAAGAGCGAGTCTACTTCTCCAACGTCTAATATTTGCAAGAACAGTAAACAGATTTTTCTATATGAAAAAACGCCATTTCACCGTCTAAATGTAGTCGTAGTATTTGTCAATATGACGTGAAAGCTAGTATATATACAAGTACAATGAGTTCACGATCTTTTCAGTTGAAGTTCTGAAAATATTTCACAAATTAGTTCCTGTTTCTTCCAAGATGGAATTTTTGACTCTAATTCTGCTGCTTGTCATGTTCATAAATATATCTCAATTCTGTTCGTAAGTGGAGTTCAATATAAACTAAATCAGAGATATATTAAAATATCTCACATTCAGACATCGACTGTATTCGAAAATTTTCCATTTCACTTTGAAACAGTTGAAACATTTACATACTCTCACATAACACATCAGGACAGTTCTTCAAGTCTGTGCATTTAACTGATGACCTTGGATGAATCGCTCTGTCCACCCTAGTATGGCCGTATTCTCCTCCTGCGGCCTGCTAGAGAGGCTGCCAAATGACAGAGTGTTAGAGGTTAACTTTGCCTGTTATAAAGTAGAACGCTATTTACTGTGCAATAGGTACGCCTGGCAGCTGAAAGATATATTTTCAGAACGTTGGAAACAACGAAACCCACCGAGATCTAACAACACTCGGCTAAGATGGCCGGATACGGAGCACTGCCTTGAAAATAAATACGGGTGTGGCACAATAGGCTTCATAGCTTGAGCACCAAGGGGGGATCTCACGCCCTCTCCCGCCCACAATAAAACCAAACCAACCAAGACCCACGTATTTTAGAACAATAGAAAATTTTTGGGGTCCGTTGGAAAAATTCTTTAATAAAAATTTCTACATTATATCTTACAGATGGAGCTGATGAGTGGTGGTATCAGCATAGTCTTTGGCAGGAGTCTGGTCAACCTTCAAGTCCAGCTCCGGTTCCTGGCCATGACCGTTAGTATATCATAATTCTTTTGATCTTCTGAGAAAATCAAAATTGGAAATCACGACGTGTATGCCAACATATGTTCCAAAAATTTATCTTCACAATCTATTTCCTTCCGTCTGGGCATCTGAAACTTTCTTTCTATTATTTTGTAAAATGAAAATTTTTGAACTTTTTTTAACCATAGACATATAAATTGTGCTCGAAATTTTTGATTTCCTGTAGCTACTTGAAGTTTATTCGCACTTCAGCGATTTAAATTAGAGCTGGGTTGTTTTGAAAATGACACTGCATGTCGAAAACTGCTTGTTGCAAATTCAAAACGTCGGATCATATATGCTAAACGTTTGTTTATAAAAATGCTAAAACTGAGTAGAACTGAAGGGTAGCGGTCCAAAAGGGGGTAAGGGACAGTTTGACAAAAATGGGTTTATTGGCCCAAAAATTATTTGAAAATCAAATACAAATTCTGTTCAAAGGATTTGCTCGAAATCGCATTTTTTAGTATAGGAATAAAAAGTTGACGTGACAAAACGGGGGAACGGATATTCTGTGCATGACACGATTGCAGGCAAAATATTGTATTTTTTTGATTTAATTAATTTTCTGATCTTTTGTAAATAATATTTCTCTCCTCAAGCGTTTTTTAATAAATAAAATGACAAAATTAAATTTTTTAAAGTAACATATGAGTGCCATCCTAACCTAAAAATTGAAAACTTTTTAAATTATCATTTTTTTCAAAAAATACGAAGTTTTTGTGATGTAACTAGTTTGTTTTTTATTTGACAACAAAACTTATTTCAAGTAAGGTCAAATTTAATATTAAATAATCACATTTAATTACTTTTACGATGGAAAAAGTGAAAAACAATCTGTTACACCGCGACACCGTCATACAAAAATTTTATTTCCTCTGAACTGAATAACTTTTTTGGTTCAAAAATTTCTTATTTTCATTCAGAATTCCTATATCTCGAAAGCATATTCGTATTTTTGCAAAAAAATCAAAATTATACTTTTAATCGCTACCGAAAACCGATTTTCAAACCTGTGAAATTCTAGGGTCAGCATTCTCGGTCGATTTTCTCCAAACTGGTTAAATTTTTTACTTCAAACATTGTTTACCCATATTCACATACTTAATATCTCGGGACCATGTTTTTATTTTTTTAAGAAACTAAACATGGAATTTTTTATCTCAATCCACAGCCGAGCCCGCTCCAATTTTAGGTTACTTTCAGTTTCAGATTGTCAACTTCCACATCTATTTCCTCTAAACTGGCTAACTTTTTCTTATCAAACTTTCTTGGCCTCAAATCAGTAATACTTCAGGTCGGAAGTGGACTTTTTTTTTAACTTTAAATGGTGATTTAGATTTTACAGACTGTTTTTACGCTCTCCTGAAAAGTTGTCAAAATGTCCCTTACCCCCTTTTGGACCACTACCCTTCAACTATGCACTTTTCTGATTTTTTTTCTATTTCTTCTCCACATTAATTGAAAAAAGCAGGTAGAATAATGCAATTAAAAAAAAATTACATTTTTGGACTAAATGCCAAAAAATTATAGAAATATCAGTTAAAACTGTTCTCGATACCCGTTACTATTACTCTACTATACTCGTTACTATTTACCTCTTGATATGATGCGCACTTTTCATTTATTCGTAAAAAACAGTATGGAAAATAGAAAGATAAAAATTTCCGACGAATAACACAAACTGCGAAAAAAATGAGAATCAGAAAATTTTTTCATCCAAAAATAGTTGCAAATTTGTTATTAATCATGTTTCGATAGGATGCGTAGTTTTTGTTTTATTCGAGAAAATAACATTGATAGCAAAAAAATCAAATTTTTGGAAAAACGATGCCAGGCACAAAAACAGATGAATGAACAAAATGTGTGCATCCAAAAAAGATTTAAAAATTTTTTATTAATTTTTGTTATAATAATGCATCAAAAATGAAATAAATTAACTTTTTTTAAAAACGGCACAAGCTAAAATAACATTTCAACTAATAAAATTTGTCGCCTAAATTATATCATTATTCTTCATTTGAAGTCAAATACCAATTTAGTGATTTGTATGTGAAGAATATAAAACACAAAACACAAAGTGCGCGATCAATGTATTTTGGAGCGCGAAGCGCGACCACGAAATCGCGCGCTGTGAGTGCACTCAAACTTTTTTGTTTCTATCATACGGTACCCAGAACCGAGCGTGGAACGCAAGATTGAAATAATTTTCAAATCAAATATCGCGCGTGAAGCGCGAGTGTCTAGATGAGAATGTGTTCCTAAAGGGGTCGTGCATAAATTACGTAACAGAATTTTCCGACTGAAGCGAATGAAAACGAATTCAACAATCCGTTCATATGTAGAGGTTTTGATAATTTTATAATATTTGCAATGAAAAATCCTGAGGAACCGAGCGCAAAGCGCGACATCCAGCAACCGCGCGCCCTAGACGCGCTGAAACTTGCGAGAGACGCGCGCGAATAGAATGTGCCCGCGAAGCGTGCAGATTTTTTTAATCCAATTTAGCTATCTGGCCCTCAATTGAGAAAAATTTTCTGAAAATCTTTGTTATTATACCGTAATACTGAATATCATTTTGAATTTTGTTGACAACAGATTTTTCATTTGTGTCAATTCTTTGGCAACGGGTCGCTTGTTTCCTATTGACACGTTTGAATCGAGTCTGCTTCCCGAATATCTAACATATTCATGAACAGTAAATAGATTTTAACTGGAGGGGAAAAATGCCATTTCATTGCCTAAATGTAGTAATACCATTTGTCAGTGTGACGTGTAGGCCAGTATATATATATACTTGTATATATACAAGTACAATCAGTTCACGATCTTTTTAGTTGAAGTTCAAGAAGCTTATCATAAAATAATTTCCGTTTCTAAGAACATGAAGATTCCAACTTTTATTCTTTTGTTTGAGATCTTTATACTATTTCTCCATTCTGTTCGTAAGTAGAATGTATTATGAACTTATTCAATCATACATTCAAATATCTTACAACCAGATATTGACTATACTCAAAAATTCCCCTCTCACCTTGAAACAGCTGAAACATATGTCACTGCTCAAATTTGGAAAAAATTTTAGTTTGGGGTGTGGTAAAACTTTTGATCTTACAGTTTTAACACTGAACGAGGCCACATTTTTGGATAAGAAGACGGAAGGAAATAAGTGTAATAAAGTTTTTTTTTAATTATTGCAGCTTGAACTAAAACTTTCTCATCATGTGTTGCGAACACTAATATTCACGTGTACCTATAAGTTAACAATTTTTGATAAATAATAAAAATCAATAAGGTACGAACCGAATATTGTGCTATTGCACATACGTCCAGCAGAACGGTTATCAAAATTTACCAGTTAATTACCCTAAATTTCCATGAATTTCCGTAAGTTGCCATACGTTCCCAAAAATTTCATAAATTCCCACAAACTTTTGATAACTTTGATAACAGTTTTATTAGGCACACGCGTAAGATCTTAGGTTGACCAGGTTCAAACTAAAAGTTTAGCTAACATATATTTGTAAATTTTTCGACAAAGCCCCATGTGCATGCCAACGTATATTGCAAAAATTTATCTTCACAATCTACTTCCTTTCGTCTCGGCATCTAAAACTTTACTTCTATTATATTACGATATTGCATATTACGGAAATTGCGCTATACTGCGAATAAGTCCAGCACAACTGTTATGAAAAATTATCGGTAAACTGACATACATTTCCACGCATTTTAGTAAGTAACCATGAATTTTATTAATTCCCATTTTCATAATTTTCAGAAATTCAGAAACATTTTGTTAATTTGCACAAATTTCATAAATTTCCATGGGAATAATAAATTTTCGTGAATTTCTCAAATTTTGAGTCATTTTTAAAACTCATAGAAATTGATTAAAATTCATGGACTTTGAAAAAATTCATGGGAATTATTGAAAATCATAGGAATTCGTGAAATTCATGGAAACATAAAAAATTTGTTGGAATTATTCGTAATTTATCGAAATTATGAGCATTTATGGCAATTCACGGAAATTTATGAAAGTCAATGGTAATATACCAGCAAGTTTCGATAACAGTTCTGCTGTGCGTATGCGCAATTGAAATTGCTTGATTTTTCGTTCATATTTTAGGGGCAAGTTCCTTCTATGATTGGACTAACTTACCTCAGGTACCAACTTGAAAAAAATTTGTTACAAAAGTTATAAACAAATTTTCAGAAATAGAAACTTTGAATTTCTTGAAATTAGCTCAACGCTTCTGATGGTTCAAATATATGTTGTATAGGGTATGATAAAAATTTTGATAGCAATACAGCCATTTTTTCTGTCATATACTTATATCGAATGTAACAAAATATGTTTTAGGGTAAGATTAAAGGATTAGTCTATAGTTAACAAAAATAAAGAAAAAAGTATTGCCCCTGATATTCAGGTAATTCCATGAGAATTCGGGGCCAACCTAATTTTTAGCAAATACAAATTTTTCAATGAGTAAGCTACCCTTGCACATCGCTTACCATCGAGACATGTGAAAGACATATTTAGAACTCCATTCGCAGACCTGAGATAATAAAAATGGTAAGGTTAATTTTCGATGTCTAAAAATAGACAAACGCCAAAAATTTTCTTTTTTTTTTATCCTCCGAATTAAAGGCTGGCTCTTAGTTTGGGCATATTCCTTAGAAGGACCCTTACTATATGCACATGTAAAATTTCTAAAATTATATGTTTGATTTTCAATTTGTAAACTTTGAAAAAAGCCAAAACCTTCTTTTATCCCTCGAATCATAAGCTGTGTGAGACCACTTAGAAAAACTATCAAAAACCACCCTTATTACATGTGCACCGAAAATATAAAAAAAGAAAACTTTGAGTTTCGATATTTGAAAATTGAGAAAAGTGAAGAAGTTATTTTTCATTACCGAAATTACAGGCGACGTGGGACGATTCAGGCTCGCCCTCAAAAACCACCCTCACTATATTTAGTAAGGCAGTTTGGGATGGTTAGGAACAATTCCAGTCTTAAAAAAGAAGTATTTTGACGTATCTTAATTTTCAAATATCAAAAATCAAACTTGTCATTTCCAATACCTTGTACGTGTTTATATAGTGAGGGTGGTTTCTGGCAATTTTCTCAAAATTAGGCACTTAGAAAAAAATTGTTGTCGTTTTCTATATTTTACGAAATTTCAAAAATCAAACTTGTGATATTTAATATTTGAGATGTGCATATAGAGAAGGTGGTTTTTTACACATGAACCGAAACGGTCTCACTGAGTCTACAATAAAACTTAACGGATGAAAAAAAGAAATCTCTAGGCGTTTTTTAATTCCTAAATATCGAAAACTCAATGTGTTATTTCTATCATTTTAGATTACTATAATTATTTTATTAGCATAAGATGTTCTAATTACTCCGTTTCTCTACTATGTATTAGTAATTTCATTGCTGAGTATTCTTTCACATAAGCATATTAAAATGAGTTGGCCAATTATTGAGGGTGGTAGGGGGGCAAACATTGTAGCGATTGCCCTGATTAGAATTTTTCAAATTTGAAGTAATATAACTTGTTGGTAGTGCTGATGTAGCATATGTACATATTTCACAATAATATCTTCTAATTGTTTCTCATTTACACCATCGCATTCCTTTGTCAAGTATCTACTTTTTCATGTTTGCGATTGACGTGACGTTTCGCTCAATTCAAATAAGGAAAAACCTTATCATCAAGGTTTTTTCTTCTTCAAATCTCTCCTATTTGTGTCTCAAACGTGAATAGAAAAGATAATAGTCCCTTTAAAACTAAAATTTCAAGCTGCTCAACCAAATTCTGGTGGAGCCTTTCTTGTTAATCACAGAAAACTGAAAATTGCAAATATTAGTTCACACGTTTGCGTAGATTGTTCCTTTTGGAAGAGATACGTAACACTTTTTTCAGGAAAAATAAATTGATGTTAGGACTCGCCGAGTGTGTGAGCCAATTAAAAAAATGTTGCAAAGAAAAAGTGTGGGAGGAAGTAATGTGAAACTAGATTGTCAACTTTAATTTATTCAAATATTTGAAATAACGGAAAAAGAAATAGAGCCATTCAAAGCTGTAAAAAAATTACGTAAGTTCACGTAATGGTCAGTCTTTTGCTCCAAAAAGTAAGTTTAAATATTCTTTACAAGTTTTTTTATTTTCAAAAATGCATAAGATGATTAACACTTGTTAGCAAAATTGTTAAGAACAATAATAATTGTTCATTGTTATATAAATTTACTTGACAGTTTATAGATTAGTTACTCATATTTAATCACGTTGAATGAACCAACTTCGTACATTGGAAAATAGCCCATTAGGACATTTTTTAATTGAGTTTGTTTAAAAAATTTAAGTAATTTTTGGTCGATCCCGTAGGAAAAAACTCATGTGTTCTCTCATAAATAACTGATGTGGATAATTCGTTATTTCGTCATTAACTTTGAATTATGTTGTTGGAAAAAGTTTTTCTGTTCAAAACAGATGTTCCGAATATTATAAAATAGCATAACTTCCTTACTCTTTGATAAAGTGTATCAATATTATAGGTCAATCGGTTTTTCTCAAACCAAGGAATCTTTGATATTCTTGCATCAACTTTAAATTATGTAATTGAAAAAGTTTAATGTGAAAAATCTATTTTTAAAATATTACAAAGTGCTAAGAAAATGCAGTAATTATTTTTAGAAATCCGTCAGTCAGTTTCAAGATGTTAGAAATAGAAAAAACACACGCGCGCGCACACACACACACATCTTCCTAGGCAATGACTCAGAAGATTGTATTTGACATTTTTGAATTAAGGAACCTTCAGTTAGATGAATTAAAATTTTTTCGAAAGTGCTACCATCCCAAAGCTTATTCTATGAGGAACCAAAAAGGAGAGAGACAAAAAAGCAGATTTCAAATCCCGTTTCTTTCTTTTCTGCCTTGTTTTATTTATACGTTTTTTTAAATTTAAATAAAAAAACAGTTACGAAAACCTACCAACGCTACACTGTTCATACAACGCCATTTAAAAGGCTGTGCTTTCTAGTATTACGGAATTTTCTATACATCTGGCACATTCCCAACTCCATCGGATCACGAAACTTTTCATTATACTGGCCCCAGCACTAACTTTAAAATTTAGTCACATTGATCACTGTGATTTTACTATATTTTTGGTCAAATACCCACGTTAATCACTGCAAAGTGTTATAATCGCGTTTTTGGTAGTAGTTTGCAGATTTGAGTTACCAGGCAAAATAACGGCGTTAACTAGACTTAACCTGACCGATGTCGTTACGCGGCACAACTGCGCTACGGTGCGATCAACATTGTTGCAAGATCCAGTGTTTCGACAAAAGCGAGTAATTATTGAGAATTGAGACAATGTGAAGATAAACTCCCTGTGTATAAATGTATATGAAGCCCTCAGAGGAAAAATGTGACCCAGAAAGTTTCAGGGAAAAACAGTAAAGACAAAGTTCCGAGGAACAAAATTAACCAAAAAAGTTCCAAGGAAAAAAGGTAAACGGAATCGCAAGGTAAAAATGTTACTCGGAAATATCCGAGGAAAAACATTATAGGATTTCCATGGCTCAGAATTTCGGGCTCCAACCATCAACGTTAAAAATTAACCTCTGTCTCCCACGCAGATATGACTTTGTCAAACAAAGGAAATGTTTTTAAGAATTTCAAAGTATCCATAGAGTGTCTCGTTTTTGGGCTCCTCAAAAACACCCACTCCAATTTAAAGGCTCAAACCCTCAACAGTAAAAATCAATCAGTTTGTACCACGCAGATATGACAGTATGAAAAAATAATCGTTTTCAGAATTTCAAAATGTGGCTAGAGTCTCGGTTTTTTGGGCTCCTCAAGGATACCCACTCCGATTCTCGGGCTCCAACCCTTAAAGTTGAAAATCAACAACTTGGTACCACGCAGGTATGAATTTGTAAAAAAAAATCTTCTTTCAAATTTAACAATGTAGCTTGAGTTTTTGATTTTTGGGCTCCTCGAAGATACCAGCTCGAATTTTCAGACTATACCTACGCCCAAAAATCAGAGGCTCTAGTGACTATATGAAATTATAGCCCAGAAATCAAAGACTCTCTTGACACTGTAAAATACTCCAAAAGATTGTTTTTTGACAATGTCATATCTGCGTGGTACCAAGGGGATGATTTTTAACGTTAAGCGTTTCAGCTCAAGATTTGAAGTATGTATTTTCGAAGAACCCAAAAACTAGAGGCTCTATCTACCCTGCAAAATTTTCAAGAATATTACTTTTTGACAATGTCATGTCCACGTGGTACGAGGAGTTGATTTCTAAGTTCAATGTTTGGAGCCCAAAAATCGAAGTAGGTGTTTTCGAAGAAACCGAAAATCAGAGATTCTAGCAACATTGTAGAATTCTCAAAAACATTGTTTTCTGACTTTCATATCTACGTGGTACCAAGAGGTTGATTTTCAACTTCAAGGGGAAAGCACAAAAATTGGAGTGAGTATTTTTGAGGAGCCCAGAAACCAGAGACTCTATTGATACTTTAAAATTCTTGAAAACATTATTTTTTGACACACTCATATCTGCGTGGTACAAAGGGGTTGATTTATACCTTAATGGTTGGAGCTCAAAAATCGGAGTGGGTATTTACGAGAAGCCCAACAGTCAGAGAATCTAGCCACATTGTAGAATTCTTAAAAACGTTATTTTTTGACTCTGTCATATCTGCGTGGTACCACGTGGTTGATTTTGAACGTTAAGGGGTGAGCCCCAGAAGCGGAGTGGGTATTTTGGAGGAGCCCAAAAACCAGACACTCTATTGATACTTTAAAATTCTTAAAAACATTTCCTTTGTTTGACAAAGTCATATCTGCGTGAGACGTTCCGCGTGACGTTCTTGTTGTTTTTTTTCAAGTGTTTTCGTGATCAACTTTTAATAGCAAAAAAACTGAATTTTTTGAGTAAGGGCCTTCCTCTGGTACTCCAGAAGGCACTTCTTCCCTGGAGTTTCACTTTTCCTTGGAACTTTTTCTTTACTGTTGTTAGTTATTTATGATGGACTGGCGTGGGGTAGCAAAAGGATCACATTGAGTCGTGTCAAAGTCGACGAAAAAGACCACAGAATATGTATCACCATGATTATGAAAAACACCTCTAAATACCTGTTGTAGAATTTAATCTAAAACCTAAGAGTCCTTAAAAAAAAGGTTTCACTGGAAGCCGGATATGAACCGACACCTCGTCTATTCATCAAAGGTGCATCAACCAATTCAGCCATCCCAGCAGGCTCTCCTTTTGAACCCAAAAAAGGTTTTGGGTTTTTGAAGAAAATTGGCACAGATGTAGCCTCCTGAAGCTACGACCACGATCGTTCACCGAACAATCGATCCCGACGGCGACGCAACTGAAGGTGATACGTCGTCCGACTCGTCACTCCCCACAACACCAGGAGTTGATCGAGTCGGGAAATCACTGAATAAACACTCAAGGCACTGAAGGTGATGTTAACTTTACTTGACGGAATTTACTGCCCGAACCGTTCACAAGACACACCAAAGGGAAAACGCCTGAAACTCAAAGAACAGAGAGAGACCCTCAAGGAGAAAGAGCACTGGGCGAAAACCAGTTGATCAACAATGAAACCCTAAAGGCCCCTCAACCAAGAACAACAACATAAAAATAAATTATTAACAACTGTTTTTCCCCAAAATTTTCTGTGTCACATTTTTCTTCTTATGGCTTCATCTAACATATTTAAATATTTTTTCACACATTCATCATGACAGTAGATAAATCCCTGTTAAAAGTCACAATCACGGTCTGAAGAATTAGGGAAGTTTTATTTTAATGTATATCCAAAAATTAAAATATTTTAATTCGATTTATTGGAAAGATAATTTTTCACGTAAGTTCCTCAAAACAGAAAAAAAACACGAAAATGAGCATCCTGGTGAAAATTGTTCGCTCGCCATTCGAATATTTTCAATCCTTTTGAAAATCTTTTTGTTGAATTAATTTTTGGTTTCTGAAGACTACCCCTTGTTTACAACCCTTAATATTTCGTCAGTTCTGCCTATCTCATCGGTTGCGAGGTCATTCAACATGGTTTTTTTCTTCAATTGAAAATACGTTCACTGCATTAATTCAAGGTGAGCGAAGACAATCTTCCTTTACATAACCCGAAATTTTTCCAGTTCTCGTGTATCTTATCGTTTTTTAAATAACTCAACATTTTTATTTTTGCAATTTTTCTACTGAGCTAGATCGGTGTACTCAATGACCATCCGTGTCTGGAACACCTGAAAAATTCAGTCACTTTTCTCGTATTTTTACTTTACTACGTTAGTTCGGAGTGGCCGAGGATCTTTAACAAACAGCGGAAATTTGGTCAGTTCTCGCGCATCTCTCACCGTTTTCGAGATAAATCAAAATTTAAATTTTGTTTTTGAATTTTAAATCATTCTATTGGGCTAGTTTGAGTTTGTCGAAAACAGTCTTTATCTGCAAACCCCTCAAAATTTACTTATTTTTCATGTATCCCTGATTGTTTTCGAGATAATTCAGAATTCATATTTTTTAATTTCGAAAAATCTGTTTACTGGTTTAGGTCTATGTGGCAGGGGACAATCCTTTAGAAAACCATGTAAATATTGTCTATTGTGACTTTTAACAGAAATGTAATTGGTGTCGTGGTGACTGTGTGGAAACATCTTGGATTAAAATATGTACATGTATACACAGGAAGTTCATCTTTACAATTTTTTAATTCTTAATAATTATTTAACCCAGGAGTAGGTGTGCCTGCTTGAGTCACGTTAGCAGTCGCGCGATGGTTATTTCGACCGATAGTAATATCATGGGAAACATCTCAATAATTCTAGTCGAATATTATAAATAATACATACATTTTATATTTTATTGACTTTTACGTGAAGACATTCAGATCTGTTCAGATAAAAAATTAGGGGCGACCTCAGTGGTAGTTAAATGTTATCATGGGGTTGTAAATTCTAACTTTGGGTTCTCTGGTCACGGAAATTATTTATTTCGCCCATGCTTACGACGAGACACGCACTTCACGTCAAACTAAACAAAAGACTAACGTTACCCTGTATCTACATGGGCGCTCTGTATCCGTGCACTTTCCGTGTTTCTCGGTTGATCGCAGCTCGGAGTGCAGTCAGCCAACCGTTTTGGTTACTTTGGGCGAAGATCAAATGTCCCTAGGCGGCCACTGCTGGTTCGTAAGATGCCTGTCGCCGCGCAAGTTTTCAAAGCACAATGTAGCGTTTTTGCAAAACAGACACCTAATTGAGCCAGGCTTCACTGCGGGTTACGATTAAAAATTCAATTTTTAGTTTAAAAATAAAATAAAATCATCCTTTCAAGATATTAAGTTTATGGGTACACAAAGTTCCATTCCATTCTACACACATTTATTTCACTAAAACTATAGGTTATAATCACAATTCACTATTTTGCAAAAACGTGACGTTTTCCCTTCAAACAATTGCAAACTGGCGCGGGGACAGCCATCTTGCGAACCAGCAGTGGCCACCTAGGGACATTTGATCTCCGCGCAAAGTAACCAAAAAGGTTGGCCGCCTGCACTCCGAGCTCCGATCAACCGAGAAACACGGAGAGTGCACGGATACAGAGCGCCCATGTAGATACAGGGTTAGTAGGCGCGTGTCGGTCAATTAGACCGACGACGTATTTGCAAACTTGTGTCAAAAGGGCAACGTGCACGAATTTCTGCGCAACCGCGTGAAAATATAGATAAATATCTTACTGAAAATAGCTAGCCGTGAAACCATAACACTGAAGAACTTTATATTGCATTTCAAAATATACGTCGGTCCGAATGACCAACGTGTATACACCCGTGTGAAATAGATCGAATTTTGAAAATTATGATTTTCATAGAAATTGATTGAAATGGGGAAATCGAACTGATATTAATGGAGAACCTGTTTGCAATTTCAGGGTATTTAATGAATTTGAACAACTAAATATTGGGATAAACCAAAAATTTTGTTTGTTTGGTTAACATTTTTTCCTTTTTCTTATCATAAAAAATAATTTTCATATGCTTATCATTTGTTCAGCAATGAATGAAAAATTAGATGAAGTAATCTTCTTCAACGCTTGTTAGGCACGTTATAATGAATAAACTATTTGATATTTCAACGTGATTTTTTTTTAAGTTCGTGTAAGCATACTTTTGAGAGCAGTTTGGGTTATATGACCAAAAAAATAGGTTTAGTAGGATAAAAAAATTAAAATTTCTCCTATCTTTAGGTACTTAAAGCTTAGGAAATATGGTTGTGGGGTGCTAATGATCCCAGGGTGCCGAAAAAGGGTGACGAAATCACAGCGACAGGCCGGCGAAACCCTCGTGTGTCTTGAGAACACGAAGCGACCCCAGGATGACAGCTTTCTGCTTCCATCTCGCAAGTGACTTGGCATATTTTTGGCATGCGGGTATGGCTCTAAGGTTACGAACCAGTGATAGTTTCGCACCTACGAGAGCACCTATCACAAGGACATTTACTCGCAACGAATATTTTGGGTACAGTCGTTGCAGCTCTCTTTTAAGGTCTTGATACCTCTCCTCTTTTTCTCTCTCCTTTGCAGTTACGTTGTATTCGGACGGAGCCGAGAATTCGATCACGAATATAGTTCGTTTCTCGAAGTCTTGGAGAACAATGTCAGGCCTCGAGTGCGCAACAGAGACTGCTGCCCGAAAATCGTAGTTCCAAAAAATTTGGCACTTCTCGTTTCAACAATTGACTCTATATCCCTTGGAGCGTTCGGCAGGGCAGGGTCGCGACCAACACCGTAAGAGCGAAGAAGATGGTAATCAAGTACTCTTAGAGCCGCATTATGTCTATAGATGTACGTCGTTCCTGCGTGGGTCGAACAACCCGATAGTATGTGTTCTAGGTACTCAGCGTGTGCACGACACGCTCTGCACCTATCACTGGGAACTTCTTGACATAAAATGCGGCCACGGTATCCTAAGGTGAAAATGACACCGTCCTGGCATGCGAAAATAAAACGCTCTGTACCTGAATTGAGTCCTGATGATTGGAGGAAAGCAAAAGATTGCTCCTTCGACAAGGACTGTTTTTCTACATTTCTGTAAAAGTTTCCGTGCATATGCTTGTCGAGTAGCTCTTGGTGAGATTTTCCAACCTCAGCTTTCTTTACCTCGGCTTTTAGACGTGAGGCATCTAGATGGTGTACAAAAGTAAACTTCTTCCACCAAAAGTTCTTGATACAATCTTGTCCAGCAGCCAAAAAGTTCTTCGTGCCCCTGAGTGCTTTTTCCACCTCTTCGGCAGACTGATGGACACTCCTCCTCAGATTTTATGAGGTTGTCGCAAAACTTCTTGAAGCGGATGATATTGTCAGTATCTTCTTTCAACAGTAATGTTTTCGGGATCTTGTACACCTCTCTCCAAAAAGTCTCTTCCTCCTTGGGCTTGTATGGATTCTTTTACAAAAACAGGGGGATCCCTGAAGAGGCGCGATGGGTCAGCGAGAAACTGTTGATTCTCCCTGATCCATCTCTCCCTCTTCTGTATCCTCCTCCTTGCGTCAGATAACAGCCGTATCTTGCCAACAATATGTCGCATGATTGTCAGCAGCTTTGACTTGTTTAGTGTGTGATTCAACATCCTTAGTTCTTGGGCGAACTTCCAAAGCCTTTCCGTGAACGGTCTACCAGATATTATGTAGTCAATCACACATTGAACTCGGGACGCATTCCGTCTTGCCCATCCAATTATCTTGTCCAGTTGATTCAAGCGTCTTCCGGTTTTTTGATCCATCGTTGGTTTTAGCCTTCGATTTGAATTAGCCAAAGCTCTCGCAGCACCATAAACTGAGCAATCGATGGTCCAGAGGTCGGAGTCTCGCAAGATATCTCCACGAAGGGAGGCATCCATTTCAGTCAGATCTTGGGGCTTGAGAGGAACTTGCATGTTGATGTTCACCCTTGTACTGAAATTACGATCATCTTCCAGAAGGTTTCTGCTTTCTGCGGTTGGTCTTAATGACGTTTCATCTTCGTCTGCAGCTTGTTCAACCATCGGTTGAGGAAGCGCTCCGCGTACATATCCATTTTCCGGAGGTAGTCGGCTTGATTTCGCAAAGACTGATGCGAAACGTGCTGAAGCTCTGGGTGTTTCTGGCACCACAGAGTATGCGTACGCGCCATAAAGCCTCCGCGAACAGGGATAATACGTTTTGAACCGCATATATATAATAGGCAGAGGTGCAGGGCGACCACGTCTCGTTAAGACGCATATGGTCGCCCGCACAGCCCATAAAAAGGAATGAGTTCTTTTGTCCCGGGTCCGCCACTGGACTCATCAGTATGGCCCTCGCCACAGACGCTCTGGGGAGGAAGGGACTAGACACCTTACTTGAAGGCACAAGCACTCGCATTGATTGCGAGAAGACTTGCGCAAGCAAGCGGTAGCCGTCTAGCGGTGATTCTCCAAAGTATTTCGCTCAAGTGACGTAGCAGTCTAGCGCGTCATTCTTAAGTTGATTCGTCCACTCGATGTGGAGGTTTCACCGGTTCGTCGTCGTATTTCCATCTAAATTATTATCAGCACCCCGAACTCTAGGATGATCGGCATTGTTTGCCGACCCATTTTCGGGTGCTCTGCGCGTTCGATCGTTTTGAACCGCATCTACAACATTTTGGTGTGTTGGTGGTTTCATTGTTGTTACCACGAGCAGCTAGGGAAAGGGTTCGTCCATCCTTGTAGAGCCCCGCGTGCAAGGATAAGGCTGATACTCTGGGAGGTCGCCCGGTATCTCAGGTCACCGTTTGAGACACCTCACCCAGGTGTCATCCAGCTTTCGGCACGGTTCTTACGCCTTTGCTTAGTGGTTATTCCTTCGGGACCATCCCTGGACAATTGTCCGCGATTGCTTATTAATTATTGTAACCATATTCAGCAGAAACACTTGGTACAGGGACCCTCTATCCGCAACCCGAGGACACGTTCGGTGGATTTTTCATAGGCCCTTCGGTTCTATTCCAAAGAGACCTGATATTGTTCCCTGGCATCCCTTTTGAGAACTGACATTGTTCTCCGAGACTTTGAGAAACGAACCATATTCGTAATCAAATTCTCGGCTGCGTCCGAATACAACATCACTACAAAGGAGAAAGAAAGAGAGGAGAGGTATCAAAACCTTACAAGAGAGCTGCAACGACTGTACGCAAAATATTCGGTGCGAGTAATTGTCCATGTGATAGGTGCTCTCGGAGGTGCGAAACTATCACTAGTTCAAAACCTTAGAGCCGTACCCGCATGCCGAAAATATGCCAAGGCACTTGCGAGATGGATGCAGGAAGCTGTCATCCTTAGTTCGCTCCGCGTCCTGGAGACACACGAGGGTTTCGCCGGCCTGTCGTTCTACTGGGGGCTATTGACATTTTCCAGATAGCAGTTGCTCTCAGTAGGACCCTGCGGTGATTGTTTAACTCTTTTCTTTAAATTATATATACATATATATATATATATGCCTCAAAGCCACATTCACGACGTAACATCAGTGAAGGAGTCTCTCCGAAGCAGATACAAGCCTCTTCTTCGACAGATTTGGTCTTCCAATCTGTCGGCGTTGAACAAGGTATCTGCGACTAACATGCTTGCCGTCCCGGTCCTACTATACTTGTTTGGCGTGGTTCACTGGACGAAGAACGAGCTTAAGGCCCCTGATGTCACCACGCGTAAGATCATGCATATGCATAAAAGCTTGCATATCAATTCGTCAGTTCCGCGATTATACATTTCACGCCGTCAAGGCGGACGCGGACTTCTGAATCTCCAGTGTCTCAATAACCGAATTGTTCTAAGTACAGCTTACATCGATGCGAATGACAGAGATCCTCTCCTAAAGATGGTCAGAAACCACGAGATGATTGGCGAAGGAGCGTTCCTTTACAAAGCCGCGGAGCAAGCGGCCGAGACCCTTGGCCTGAATTTCAACATCAGAAGTGAGGAAAGTGAATTACTCCATCTAGATTCCTCACGTCTAAAAGCCGAAGTAAAGAAAGCTGAGGTTGGAAAATTTCACCAACAGCTAGTCGACAAGCATATGCACGGAAACTTTCACAGAAATGTAGAAAAACAGTCCTTGTCGAAGGAGCAAACTTTTGATTTCCCCAAATCAGCAGGGCTCAATTCAGGTACAGAGGGCTTTATTTTCGCCTGACAGGACGGTGTCATTTCCGCCTTAGGATACCGTGGCCGCATTTTATGTCAAGAAGTTCCCAGTGATAGGTGCAGAGCGTGTCGTGCACACGCTGAGTACCTAGAACACATACTATCGGGTTGTTCGACCCACGCATGAACGACATACATCTATAGACATAATGCGGCTCTAAGAGTACTTGATTACCATCTTTTTCTCTCTTACAGTGTTGGTCGCGACCCTGCCCTGCCGAACGCTCCAAGGGATATAGAGTCAATTGTTGAAACGAGAAGTGCCAAATTTTTTGGAGCTACGATTTTCGGACATCAGTCTCCGTTGCGCACTCGTGGCCTGAAATTGTTCTCCAAGACTTCGAGAAACGAACTATATTCGTGATCGAATTCTCGGCTCCATCCGAATACAACATCACTGCAAAGGAGAAAGAAAAAGAGGAGAGATATCAAGACCTTAAAAGAGAGCTGCAACGACTGTACCCAAAATATTCGGTACGAGTAATTGTCCTTGTGATGGGTGCTCTCGGAGGTGCTAAATTATCACTGGTTCGAAACATTAAAGCCATACCCGCGTGCCAAAAATATGCCAAGGCACTTGCGAGATGGATGCAGAACGCTGTCATCCTTGGGTCGCTTCGTGTCCTCAAGACACAAGAGGGTTTTGCCGGCCTGTTGTTGTGGTTTCGTCGTTTCCTGTGACCACCCATCTCACGGATGTGAGACGTGGCCATATGTGTTTTTTACCGCGGTTCTACGGGGGGCTATTGACATCTTTTTTTTAGATGGCAGTTGCTCTTAGTGGTACCCTGCGGTGGTTGTTTAACTTTTTTTTAATTATATATATATATATATGTGTGTGTGTGTGTGTGTGTGTGTGTGTTTAATTGCAGGTATTCTGTTAAGCTTTAACTAGCATAAGAATCTATTAATCAAACCTTCTAGTTTTCCTATAAATAATAATATATAATGAGGAGGTATAAATTGGTCTTGAAACATGTTGGTTTCCTAGTAGTATAAAAAAGATGGAGAAAGAAACCTCCTATTATAAAAAGTACGTGCATTTCGGCTTAATTCATGCATAGTCTCAAAACCCTATAAATCAATTTAGTTAGCCTTTGACATATAACGATAGTCACCCTAGAATCAGCCAAACAGCTGTCGACACTTGAGAACAAGATTCGATAAGTCGATAATGTAAACCAGATTAAATAACTCGATGTTTCAAGTGGGTGCAGCTTTCAAAGGGTCAACATTTTTTGCTCAATTATTATAAAGAATTGATGAAATAGTTGAAAATTAGGAATTGAAATAAGTGTGTCTAAGTTGATTTATCTGTAATGCATTGTTACTTTCTCTGATCATAGGCGGAAGGGAAGAAAGTGTTTTCAAAATTCAAAACAAAATGAAACTTCTGAGTTATCATGAAAACGGTGAGAGATGCGCGAAAACTGACGACATCTCCAGGGGTTCTCCAATGGGGGATGGTTCTCAACCACCTTGACCTGAACCATGCCTGAACAATTTTGAAAATTCGAAAGTAGAATAAAAAATTTTGAATTATGTCTGGAAGGGGCGGATATGTGAAAAAAGATGACATTTTAAATACCTTATAGAGGGGGTTTGTTTTTGACCAATTCGAAGTAACGCAATAGAAAATATTTTTGAGGTTTTTATGAAGGGGGGATGGTCCCTCGCCACACAGAACTAAGCCAATCAACAGATTCTTCGAAATTGGAAAATATGAATTGTGAATTATCTCGAAAACGTTTAAAGATACGTGAAAACTAATCAAATTCTAAGGATTTTGCAGAGACCCAACAGAATGATTCAAAATTGAAAAACAAATTCAGATTTTGCTTCGTCTGGAAAACGGTGCGAGATACGCGAGAACCGACCATATTTGCACTTTTTGATGAAGATCCCCGACCAGCGCGAAATAAGATAGTAAATTAGAGATACGCGAAGAGTGACTAAATTTTCAGGGTATTTCAGACCGGGATGGTTATTTCCAAGACAATGAGATTCACGAAAACTGAAAAAATTCGGGGTTTTGCAGAGAGTGATGGTCCTCGTCCACGGTGAATAAACCCAGAAAAAGTATTTTAAAAATTATAGGAAAAACAATGTTGAATGAACTCTCAACCGGTGCGATATTTTGAATTACCTCAAAAACGGTGGGATGTACCGTCAAAATTTTATAGATTCTTTAGAAGGGGATAGATTCATTCGGATTAGGAATAATTGAATGGCGAGTTTGGATTAAATTAATGTTTGTGCAAGAATTGAGAAAGATTGAAAAAGACTTTTTGGATGAGCCTCGGATTCATCGGATTAAGCGTACTGATTTCAAAAGGATTAAAGTGTGTGTCAAGATTCACGTTTATGTTGAAGCACGGATTTAAAAGGAAAGAACGTTTGGTTCGGATTCAGTCGGAATCATATGTTTAAATGAATTGGAGAAGTCCGATGTATTCAAAAGGATTTCAGGCAAACACTGAAAAATTGATTCGGATTGTTTCGGATTGATCCGAATTAACTCGATATGTGAAGAAAATTTCAAAGATAATTACAAAACATTTGAAATTACGAAAATGCGCGTGCAATGGATCACCATTTATGATGGAATGTCTTAGATTCATGAGGTTTTTGGACCTAACCAGTTTTCGTCAATTCTCGACGTTTTGAAACACGCTGAGTCAGGAAAAATAGTTTTTATAAAATGTCTCTCTATCAGTCTGTCTGGTCTGTTGTCTGACGACGCGATAACTTTCGAAGGAATGTTCTAATTCGAATTTCCGCTTGCGTACTGGATCGCGGTCCAAAAGGGCAGGTCACGTTTATTAGCCAGCCTGCTTCTGCCAATATTTATGGTTTTAGTCACCACATAAAACTACCATGGATCAAAATGATACGGGAAATGGATCAAAATGATGCAACGTTTTGATGTCTCTATTTATGATCAACTTGATTCAAATTTCGTGATCAATCATCTGTTAAAAAATTTCAACTACTCAACACATTATGAAATTATGTGATCTTCTGACTTGGATGATCATAATTAAGAAATGTTTCAAATTGAAATGTTAATCAGATCTGAGAAAATTATTGACTCAGTTCCATTTATTTAAAATGAGTAATAAGGTTGTGGATGTTTGTTTGCCAATGTCAGTAAATCTCGATCAAGGATTGATATTGATATTGATAGATTTGCAGAAATTTCATTCGGCAGGAAAATGTGTTTTTCGACAATCGACAATTGCAGGCCGTTCTTAACGGAAATTTAGCTGCCCTGATAATTTTTCGAAGGTCTCGTCCTTCCAAGAAGTAAATCTGGTAGTCCAGGTATTCCAAGGTATCGTTCTCCTACAATGTGAACTTGGCAGTCTAGGTATTGGAACTAAATCTTCCCCTAGGAAGCTGTGTGCAAACTGAAGTAAAAGGCATCTTAGGAGGTAAAGGGTGAAGAAAGATGCATTTTAACACCTTTTCTACCAGGTTTACTTTTTAGAATGACGAGACCTTAGAAACCCCGATGAGGGTGTCTTAAATTTCAGTTATGAACACAACTTTCCCGAGAAAGATGTACTTTGAACACCATACCTGAACTACCGGGCTTACTTCTTAGAATAACGACACCTTCGAAATTCAATTAGGATTTTTAAAATGTTAGTTGTGACTGTAATATTCGAACTTCCTCACGAAACATCACAAGAGACAATAAATAGATCAGATACCAAATTGTCTGTTTTTGAAAGTTCCACAAAATTTCTCTCAACTGTTTTTTATAATTATGAAAACAGACGAATGAAAATACGTACGTTTTGATACCAATGGTTATTATGAATTGTAATAATATGAATTTATTGAAATGATACATTTTCCAGTGTAACTGAGAATAAAATATAATGCAAAATCAAGAACAAATATTGAAGTAATCATGATAAATAAAATTTGTACTTTATTTTGCAATATATGGATCAGAAATCCCAGGCCAAGATACAAGAATGAATGTGATATACATTTGATAAAATAGTGTTGCACATAATGTAGGAAAGTTCACATTTTGGACAAAATCGAGTAAGAAGCACGAGATTTGTGATGAGAAAGTGTTCATCGAGCTTTAACAAAAGAGAATTCACAATCAACAAATTACACTTGTAGATGCTTTGACCTCTAATTTCAAACGGCCTGTGTACGAGGCGTACGTGCCTGCGTAGCGGCAAGATTTTTCCACCTTTTTCAAATTGTTAAGTTCATACTAAAGACGCATAAGAAAAGATCTTATATTTTCAAACACAGATGGATCTGATAACTCGTCACATCAGCAGCAAGGAGCGGACGAACCTGCAGAAGAGGATCCTGTATTAGTACGTGTTCGAGAGTTGGAAACTGAAATTAATCGGATTCTTGCAGACCCCTCCCGCGGAGGATGTGAGTATATCATCATTTTTTTGAACTGAAAAAAAAATTGCTGATGTTGAAATCAAAATCCAAATTCTATTTCTTAACCGCCACTAAATTGT
>CAKNXH010079524.1:0-15451 GCA_932178445.1 Andricus quercusramuli | reverse complement strand
AAAAATTGCTGTTATCTCCAAATTTTTCAACTTTTCCCCCTCTTTTCACATGGAGTGAGAGTGAAAGCATAACGGAATATTTCAGAAAAAACAACTTGCCAGGATTGCTCTAAGACGAGATAGGTATCAACAATAATCAATTTATCAAAAAAGCATTTTTTTAAACTCGCATTAATAAGTACCTCACTAAGTGAAAAGTGGACAAAAAGTTGAAGACATCAGAAAATACTGCAACATTTTAGCACTTATCCAAGAGAAGATAGTTATAAACAATAATAAATTGTTTAAACATCTAGATTTTTTGATGAATATGTTTCTTAACTTCCATCATTTATTACTTCACTAAGTAAGAAGTGAAAAATGAGTAAGTAAACAATTATCTATGTTAAAATTAATGAAGTATTACCTCACGCTAACTGAAAATTTGACAAAAAGTGTAGATTTTTGAAAAAAAAACCCACTTTGTCTCTATTCTAAGAGTAAATTGCTGAAAATAATGAAAAGTTTCTTAAACAATTGATTGCGTCATTAGGTTATCAGCATGAAGACCTGTTTTATGTATTAGAAATAAGTTTAATGAATAAACCGCTGAAAAATCATAATTAGCACCAGAAACTCGCAAAACCCATTTTCTCATTTATGGGGTTCTTCGCGGCCCTATAAAAACACACTTAAGGAGGTGATATATAAAAAGTATTATTTTATTCCAATTTTATGACTATTCGTGAAGATAAATGTCGAGTTTTAACATGATTCAGCTAATATTAACAGTTCTGAATGAAATTTACAAAAACGACTGAAACGACTTTCCAGTAAGTGGAGTGAGCGTACATAGCAAGAATATGTTCTGACCTAATTTCAGGGGATGTTTTACCATCCCTTAAACAATGAGTCTGAAGTTCCTATCGTATTGATCAATAACAAAAAATAATTTTATTTTTAAATGCATGAAAGCTGCTGTTTTATGACAGAAAATAGTCGCGTACAACCCTAAAAGCTTCTTAAAGCACTTTCAAGCCCTCATCAGATATAAAACTCACCCAAGCTACCCCTAAATATTTTTAAAATTCAACAAAACACCCCTTATTCAAAAATCCACCCAACTTTTGAGGATAATAATTTCAATTGATGTCAATAGGGCACACATCAAGTCTCAACCCTTCAGCACATATAGAACTCACCCAAGCCACCCCCCAATATTTTAAAAGTTCAATAAAATCACCATAATTTCAAAGTGCACCAGGATTTTTCTGAAACTGTTTTCAGTTGATGCCAAATGGGCAAAAAAATGTTTTGAAACCTCAGCACATATAGAACTCACCCCAAAATATTTTTAAAATTCAAAATTAACAGCCCAATTCCAAAATAAGCCAGGATTTTTATGATAATTTTTGCAATTGATGCGAACGGTTCACACAATAAGTCTCAACACCCTTTGGCATCAGCTGAAAACATTTTCAGATAAATCCTGGTGTACTTTGAAATTATGGTGATTTCACTGAATTTTTAAAATATTCGGGGGTGGCCTGTGTGAGTTTTGCATGCGCTAAAGGGTTGAAACTTTATGTGTGCCTCTTTGGCATCAATTGAAATTATTATCAGCAAAAACTGGGCGGATTTTTGAATTAGGTTGGTTTTGTTGAATTTTAAAAATATTTATTGGTAGCTTGGGTGAGTTTTATATCTGATGAGGGGTTGAAAGTGCCTTAAGAAGTTTTAAGGGTTGAAGGCGACTATTTTCTATCATAAAATAGCAGCTTTCATGCATTTATAGTAAAATTATTTTTCGTTATTGATTGATGCGTCAGGAACTTCAGACTCATTGTTTAAGGGATGGTAAAACATCCCCTGAAATTAAATCAAAACATATTCTTGCTATGTACGCTTACTCCACTTATTGGAAAGTCGTTTCATATCGTAGCAGTTGAATACAAAGTTCTATTGATTTTAGTTACTAAGAAATGATGATTTACATATGTTACTTGGATGTTTAGGGTGCAAAAACACCCCCAAAAGCATGCTGTATACCCAAAGATATAAATATAAGAATCTAAATATTTCCTTTTGAAAATACACGTGCGCGTGTTCAACTCCTTGGTTGAATCTTGAACTCTATTGTTATAAATTCATTTCATTGTTCTGGAGGATTCATCATTCTGGTTGAAAATTTATATGTTTTCATTCAAAATTTAACTGCTTCGTCATCTCCGAGAGAAAACATTCTCTCTTTGGATAAAATTTTGAATACTTTCCTGAAAATTTATTTTTTTGTTGTTTGAGAATTAGCTTTATCAACAGAAAATGTTACTATTCCATTTTTGGTTAAAAATTGATATTTTTAATGAACAATTGATCTTTTTCATACAAAAATTTAACTATTTTGTTCACAACTAGTATTTTTGGTTGAATTTAAGTGTTCTCTGGTTAAGTTGAATTCACTCTTTGTTGAAATATCAACTGTTACATTTCCATTGGGAATTCATCGTTTTTGTTTGCATAAAATTCGAATGCTTGGTTGAAGCTTGAATTACTTTCTGAAAAATTTACTTTTCTTTAAGTTGCTGATTCATGATTTCAGTTGCAAATTGAACTATTTGCGTGAAAATGAACTATTTTGCTGATATTTCAAATTTTTGTATATAAAACTCAACTTTTTTGTAGAGAAAACTTCCTATTGGTAAGAAAATTCAGAAGTTCAGTCGAAGATTCTTGTATTCTGTCAAAAATTCTTTTTTTCTGGATTTAAAGCTTTTAGCTGAATGAAAAATTCATCTTCTTGTTTGAAAAATTACCAATTCAATCAACAATATATCTTTTCCAGCTAAAAAACGAACTACTTGCTTGAAAGTGGAACTCCTTTGTTAAAAATTTATTTTATTCGTGAAATTCATTCCTTTGATTGAAAATTCAACCATTTTCTCGGAAATTGTTTTTTGCTTGAAAATTTATTATTTGTGAGTTGAAAATTTGAATGACTGCTAGAAGAGTGTTTGCGCGGTTTCCTTTAATTGAATACTTGTTTAGATTAACAAATATGGATTCCAAAAAATGTGCCTGGAGTGCCATTTACCATTAGCCTTTTAGGCAATATATTCTTCATAAATCCACGCTGTCTTGAATAATTGAATTTTCTATAGAAAACTAGAAAAATGTACAATCCTTAAAAAGTCTCAAAACCAAAAATAGAATTCTGTTGAGAAGTAGCGCATCAGGACCCTGAATATGCATATCATTAATGTATATAACATTGGTCCATCCTAATTGGAAAATTCATATTTTTTTTTAACTTTGTGCAAAGAATCAGAAGGCGATAACGTGATGATGGAAACAGACTAGGCCGCGTTAACCATTTCTCAATATGGCCTCTGTAACGGTTCAGAAGAATCACTTTAAATACTTTTTATTGTGCCTGAACTATATCGCAGGACTTCTTTATTGTAAGAGATCTTTGTCGGTCAGGGGTACCAAACGGACTGACTGCCCCGCACAAGGAAAGCAGTGCCAACGGGCCCTTGCTCCTGGGACTCGAAGAGTGGGGAGGATAGAAGATCCTTTGACATTCCTGTTACTATCCCCTTCTTAGATTAGGTTTAGTCTCTAAACCTTTTTGCTAGATTTTATTTTAACATTAGTAGTCTTAATTATACGATCTACATCTTTTATCTCTGCAGTAGGTGCAGTAGGAGCGACAGTTTAATGCACCGTTGGTGTTGCGGTGACCTGGGTTTTACGCAAAATATACAAATCTTTTTAGGAATACATTCACGAAGTCGGGCGAAGATTCCACATTTGTAACACATAAAAACTATGATTGCAGCAATTGCTGTATATCCTAAGTACTGCAGCCAACTGGTGGCCTGTTCTGTCCAGGTTCGCGTTCTTCTGTCTCTAATGACCTTATCTATTGCATTTTCGATGTCGTCGACTGATTGTTTTAAATTATTTAAATTCAGAGGCCTAATTTCTTGTGTCAACGGTATCAGCTTGTCTTTTATAGAATCTAATTGTTTGTCGGTATATGGTAATGAAATATTTTTCCTATAGCTTATTTCTCTTGTTATTGTGTCGGTAGAGCTTAATTTTAATATAATATTTAAACCGTTCAATATACATTTGTCCTTACTCACAATCTTCGTAGGGCCCTGGATTTTAATTTATCATAACCTGATTCACACAATGCATCAACCTCTAGTGGTTCGTGGGGTATTGAAATGTATCCATTCATAAGTGGTATAAAAGCGATGTTCATAATTTTAAAGGGGGAATATTTGCACTCATCCTTGATTGTCTTTACATTCATCCGTAATATGCTATTCTCGCAGCTATTAGTTTCTGACATTGAATATGTGGGTTGCGTTCGTTTACAAGTTTTCATCTGACCATAATTTTTACATAGTTCTAATATTGTTCTATCGGTAGGTACGTATGTAGTGTGTCCCTGTCCCATCAATAAGTATTCGTAGTCAGGAATTATGGCAAGGAAAACTGAACCAATTTGTTTGGGAATAGGAATTAAGTGTTTAATTTCATAGATTTCGGTTTCTGGGATAGGAATGTGGATGGAATAAACAAATCTATTCTTTGTGATAGCCACGTTGACTGTCGAAACGTCGACGATATGCTGGAAGTTTGTCTGTTTTAAAGGGACGGTGTATTTGACGTTGAACTTTTCTTCGAATTCTTTCATCTCCATTATCAGGATTGTTGGTGTTAGGAGCTGAGGATGGACTATTCCGTTTTTTTCGACATTTATCGCATTTATCAGTAAGTTGATATCTTCACCCAATTCATCAACCATCATCATGCAAATCGTCATTTGGTTTGAGATGGCTATATTTTAAGTATTTCTGTTTGTTCCGTTAACTGTTTCATTGATGCGATTATTATTTTCTCGACTGTGTATTTCAAGTGTCTTAAAATCGGTAGAGGCTGAATTCAACAATACTTTTATAATCTTAGTTTGACTAGAAATACCTTGTGACATGACTTTGTTGTCATTGAACAGTTTATCTAGCTCTTCGTTGATATATATCATATCGTTTTCACTTAGAGTACCAAAAAGTGTTTTCGATACATCGCCTATGAAGTTGAAAAACCCTCTTTTAGCTCGCGTTTTGCCCTGAAGTTGGTTTAAAAGATTTCTCTGATTGTTCAAACGCTGCATTCTTGATTTTATTAAATTCAGCTCAAATTGTTCTGAACAGTCATCACATTGATGTGACACGGATGCGAAAATGTGTTGCAGTGATTCATATCGCTCGTCTATTTCGTTGGTCTCTACTCCTAGTATCATATTCCAGGTGTCATGATAGAGTTGAGCCTGCCCTAATTCTTCCGAGTAAATAGTTACCCCGGTTAGGTCAGTTGTGATGACCTCAGCCGATATGATCTTCAATATCCATAATAAGATTAGGGCCATCATCTGAAACATCATTGGTAATAGGGCATCAGTTGATTCGAATGTATTCTAGTTCGCTTGTCGTTAAACAGGATTGTGTAATTATTGTTCTCCTGTCTCTCTGTAATTACTGCTGGGCCTTTCCAGGAGGGAGAAAGTTTGTTCTCTGGATGGTTATTAATAAACTTGACCAGGTCCCCAGGCTCGAAGATACCTTGTGGTATAGAGATTTTTGAATCCTGTAACTTTTTGTATTTGATTTTTTGTATCTCTATTTTTTCTTTTGCCTTTTTGAGATAGTGTTCATGCTTTCTTTTCCATAGATTAAGTAATTCCTCGTACCTGACATTTGGCGTGGTGCTTAACATCGAGGGCAAATTTGCATCTCTCCCAAAGGTCAGTTGAAAGGGCGAGTATCCGGTGCCTTCATGTTTCATAGTATTGTATGCCATACAAATTATTTTTAAATTTTGATCCCATTCAGTGCTATGATCTTCGATGCTGGTTTTCAGTAAATTTTTAATAGTCGAGTGGGCTCTTTCGAGTGGGCCATTGCTTTGTGGATGATAAACTGTGGTTTTTATGTGCTTAATCCTGAATAGATTTTCAAAATTCTGTACCAGTTCAGATACAAAGTTTTGTCCCTGATCTGTTAAGATATTCTTTGGTGCTCCGAATAGATATATGTAGTGGTCGAATAACCCTTCTATAATGCTTTGAGATGCCGCATTCTTAAGAGGTATCAAGATTAAGTACTTTGTGAGCATATCTTGGATGCTGAGAATATATTCGTTTCCTGAAAGTGTCAAGGGTAAAGGTCCGAAAATGTCCATGGCTATTTTATCGTTGGGGTTGACAGGCTTGTCTGGAATAATTGCTGGGCATTGTCTTTTAATTCTAACCGTTTTTTGTAGTTGACGAACGGGACATCGTTTGATGTAGTGGATGATTTCTTGTTCCATATTTTTCCATTCTCCAAGAGTCCTAGCTCTTTCAATGGTTTTGTTCTCCCCAAAATGTTGTGCCGTAATAGATCCATGTGATTCCTTTATAATTTCCCATTTTTCTTCTTGAGTGAGCTCTGCTCGTGGTGTGTAGCAGGTGTGAAATTGCTGGTCTTCATGCTTTTGGCTCAAGAAGTTGAGATAGTCCCGGATCTTCACCTTTTCTAAAGGGGTAATTGTTGGATCTATGAAGTGGTAACGCGTAATTGTTAGTTTAGAGGCCATGGCCTCTCGGTTTATTCTATCCAATACCTCCAGCCATTTAGCCTCGTTAAATTGAGGTAGTTTATATTGAGATGTATCCTGGATTCCTTTCCTTTTTGTGGATATAGTGCGCCAGAGATTACCTCCGGCGTTAGGTTTAACATTTTCTCTGCTAGGCATTCTGTTTGTGATGTATTTTTTATATTCTCTTAACAAATTTTCTCTCCCATCCGTTAATCCTTCCTCATCTGAGATAAGTTGATCTGCATCCATGCCACGCCGAGGAAACTCTCTGGACGTACCGGCTGTTTCTTGTCCTGTTAATTCCTCTTCTCTTTCCGCATCCAGCTCAACTTCTTCTGCTGTATTTTGTAGAGAATATTCTTCTTGTTGAACTGGAAATAGTCTAGATAGACAATCTGCAGCTTTATTTTCCTTTCATTTTACGTGTTCGACAGTGTAAAGATATTCTTCCAAACGTAATCTCCACCGTAACAATCGTGAAGAGGGATCTTTCACGTTGTGTAGCCATATTGACGCCTGATGGTCGGTTTGGATTGTAAACTCTCTCCCAAGAAGGTACTGTCTTAACCTTTTGCATGCCCAAACTATCGGTAACAATTCCTTTTCCGTTGTATTATAATTGATCTCGGCTTTGTTTTACGTCCTTGATATGTAACAACAGGGATGACCGTTTTGGGATAATAAAGCGCCTAGTCCGGGATTAGATGCGTCTGTCGTTAAAGTGAATTTCTCCTTGTAGTTTGGAAATCTCAAAACCGGTGCTGAGCATAATAGTTCTTTCATTTTGTCAGAGGATTCTTGACAATTCGTTGACCAGTCAAAAGGTGTCTCCTTTTGTGTTAGATTTGTAAGAGTCTTACAAATTTGAGAGAAATTTTTTATAAATTTTCTATAGTACCCTGCGAGTCCTAAAAAGCTCTGAACTTGGGTGACATTCTGTGGTGGTTTAAAATCTCGTACTGCCTGTATTTTTGCGGGGTTAGGTTTCACGCCATCCTCAGTCAACAAATGTCCTAAATATTCGAGTTCTGGGCGTAAATACTCGCACTTGTCAGGTTGAAGTTTTAATCCCGTTTCTCTGAGTCTGTCAAATAGGCTTACTAGGTTCTCGTTGTGTTCCTTCAAAGTTGAGGCGAATACGACAATGTCGTCAAGGTAAACAAAACATTTGTTTCCTACCAATCCTCTCAGGGCATTGTCCATCATCCTTTGGAAAGTAGCGGGAGCATTTTTGAGTCCAAAGGGCATTCTGTTAAATTCAAAATGATCTTCAGATGTCGAGAAAGCCGTGTATTTCTTTGATGTTTCACTCATTGGGATTTGGTGAAACCCAGAGCTGAGGTCAAAAGCAGAAAAGAATTTTGCATCTCCTAATTGATCTGAAATGTCCTCGATGATGGGTAACGGATATGCATCTTGTTCCGTGTCCTCATTTATCTTTCGAAAATCGATTACTATGCGCCATTTCTTCTTGCCAGACGCTTCTTCCTTTTTTGGCACCACCCAAATCGGCGAATTAAAGGGTGAATTTGAATCTCGTATGACGCCTTTTTCCTTCAAGTCATGCATTTGTGTTTTTATTTCTTCTTTGTGACATTGGGGAGGACGATAAGATTTAACATTTACTATCTTGCCGGTTTTCAAAATTATTTCATGTTCTACTAAATCGGTACACGGAAAAGGGTCTCCTTCAAGGTTAAAAATGTCACTGTATCCTGCTACCATTTTCCATAAATAAGGACGTTCTTTTTCTTCTATGTGGTCCAATCTCGTTTTGTTTAATAGATCTTGTATTCGTTTTGCCTGATTTCCTTACGAACTAGTGACACTGACTCTACTTGTTTCTTTAATTTGATCGATTTTATCATACTCCAAACTGCTTTGTATTTTTATGGGGCTTTTTCCATAATTATATAAGGGTACAACTAATTCTTGGTTCTCTATTTTGTACACGCCGTCGGGGATTGAGTCGTGATTTTCTATATAGACATCTTGATCCTTTTCTACAACTTTCATCCGAGTTATCTGTGCTGTGTTTCCCGAAACAAATGTTCCGTCCTCATAAAGGGGTAATTTTTTGTTATCAAGGTAAAGGAAATCTTTAGTTATTTTATATTTATCGAATGCATTAAAGAATTGTCGGCCGATGATACCTTCTTCTGGCAAGGGAAAATCATTATCAATTATGTGAAATAAATGCGACTTCCCTAAGTATGGTATTCTCACTGCTTGATAAGAATAATTAATATCTCTCCCCATGGCAAAACGTTTCCTCATCTCAAATGGTGTTCTTTCTATGGGTACTTCAGAATGTTTGATGAGATTAATAGAGGCTCCTGAATCTACTAGTAATCTATAGGTGCGTCCATCAGAATGCTTTCCATGTATGGATTGCAATCGTCCGCTGACTGCAGAAACTCTGCAGATTCTTCGTAGCGTTCGATTTCGTCCTGTTCCTGTGGTGTTACTTCGTAACATTCTAATGGGTCTTGTACATCTTCCATCTCCTGTATACTTCTGATTTCTGGCGGTCTTCTCTGGGATGTTCTATTGCGAAAACCCTGTTGCTTTGATTTCGCATAGCATTGTTTCTCCAAATGGCCCGGTTCCTTGCAGAAGTTACAAGTCATTTGCATCCTTTGTTTTAAGGGTAGTCCGTGGTTCGGACTATCGGAGGGTTGATTTCGCATTTGTGGCTGTTGATTTCGGGCCGCAGGTACCGTTACGTTCCTCATAGGTAGTCTAAGAACATTTGGTTGTACTGGTCGAGGTGTTATTGAAACTTTCGTACGCGTACGTTCTCTGCACCACACTTCTGCTCCCAGAGCTTCCTGTAAAGCTTGGTTCATACTTTTGGGTTTTAAGGGTCGCACTTGATGGCTAATGTCATCGCGTAAGTTCATAACGTACCTCTTCGTGGCCGATTTTTCCTCCATTTGAAGAGATAATTTCCGCTCTATTCCGGACGAATATTCCGATTGAATTGTATAAATCAATACATTATACGCACTTCTAAATCTTTGATTCAAGAACTGTACCGAATCATGATTTTGCCTGATAGTTTCGAGTTTACTACGACACGTTTCCAGAGTGGTTGTAGTGGCTAAATTTGTTTTTAAAGCGCTGTACAGATCATCGTAGCTACTTATAGGGTAGTGCCGGATTGCTCTCTTAGCACTTCCAATTATTTTCTCCGTTAAAATGTAGTCCAGTAGTAAACTAGGTTGGGAACGTCTTAGCCTCGCGCGTTTCACGGTCTTAATGAAATCGTGTACGCCAACATCATCTTGGCCGTTTAAAACCTCGATCGTGCGGATGATTTCTTTGGCCTGGGAAAGCGGTTCAACGTTTTCCATTCGGTGCATCGCTGGTAGCAATGGGTTGTTTCTCGGGAAAGTGCGATGAGCGGGTGCTGGCAGCCGGTTAGTATGCTGTGAGAAGGAATTTTGAACCTGAACACATTGCTGGTCGATGACCTGCGCGGAGAAACTTTGGGGCTGTTCACCTATTCTGCTAGATCTCACAGATTCACGTGGGGATGCCGGCTGTTGGCTAGTCCACTGAATGACGGGATTTGGGGGCTGAAGTCGAACACGCGGCTCTGGGTAAGTGTTAGACCACTGAGGGACGGAATGTATGGGCCGAACACTTTGAAACTGGTCACTGCACTGTGTGCGAGAATTTGGGGAAACGCCGGGCGAGATGGGTCTCTCCGGGGGGACGGTATGTATAGGCCGAACACTTTGAAACTGATCACTACCCTGTGCGAAGGAATTTGGGGGAACGCCGGGCGAGATGAGTCTCTCTGGACCACCTGCTGTTTGGTCCCGATCGTGCATTTCCTCGTCTGGGGACGATTCCTTTTCGGACGACTCGGAGTGCTGTGGCGACAATGCTTCCTTTTCAGACGACTTGGAATGCTGTGGCTGGTCGTTCGATTCATCCTCCGTGACCAAGGCATTGCTAAACTGCGCGAGACTTCTAATTTCGCCCGCTCGCTTCAGGTTTTCTTCGTTCAAAGTCGTGAGGCTAGTTTCGAACCTGTCCTGTTTCTCAACGATTATTTGAAGTTGGTTCAGGATCAGTGTGAGAACATCCTGATCTTATTTTAACGAATTCTCCAAAGTCATAGTGGGTGCGGTCGTACAGAGCTCAGAGATGGAGCTGGAAAGCCAGTTTTAAACCTGATTGCGAATGTCGGGTGTAAGTGTCGCGAACGCGTAACAATATGATATTTTATATTGATTTTAAGCACTGCACTTGCGTGATTTCATTACATCTCATTACAAAAGTATAACAACGTCTGAGCACAAATTTTCTAGCTTATTTTCTAAATAATTTATTTTTCAGAAATCAATTCTCCGCTTGCGGGGTCGTGCTATGCCAATAGTATACCGACGCCTAAGCAAAAAGTTTCTATCTTATTTTCCAAAAACTCGCTTACTTTTTGTTTGTTGAAACTCTGCTTCTTGGTTGTCGGGCTGCACCGTAGTAACAGTCCGGATTCCTGGATTTATCCCTTGATATTAATCTCCGTAGAGATTTCGTTGCCACTACTGCAAATTCTGCTTCCTGGTTGTCGGGCTGCACCGCAGTAACAGTCCGGAGTTCCTCGATTTTAACCACCGTAGTGATTTCCGCTTTCCAGATTGTCTTCCAAAGATAGGGTCGTTTGATCTCTAAATTGCTCCGTAGAGACAAGATCGTGTACTCCTATCCTGGCAGGATCGCCAATTTTGTAACGGGTCAGAAGAATCACTTTAAATACTTTTTATTGTGCCTGAACTATATCGCAGGACTTCTTTATTGTAAGAGATCTTTGTCGGTCAGGGGTACCAAACGGACTGACTGCCCCGCACAAGGGAAGCAGTGGCAACGGGCCCTTGCTCCTGGGACTCGAAGAGTGGGGAGGATAGAAGATCCTTCGACATTCCTGTTACACCTCCCCATTGTTTCAAAAACGTAAAATGCCACAAAATCGCGTTTTTTGATTAAAATTATCTATTTTTCAAGTGTTTCATGCTTATAATTTGATTTCTTCATTTTTATATACATTCCTGAATAATTTGACAATAATAATTCAATATTGATAATTTAATGATGAATAATTTCACATAATTTGACGAAGCAACTAGTTGTTTTTCACTATTAAATTATAAAATATTTTGACTAATCTAATCAGTAACAGTTTACTAAGTTTTAGTGTCCCACATTTCGCTCATCAAATTTTGAAAATTCCACTAAAAATTAGTTAAGTTTGTAAAATTTTCGTTCAGAGAGCCGATAAAGTTTTTTTTTTGCTCAAAATAAAGCTACAAAAGGAAAATAATGTTCCTTAGACAGTCGACTTCATCCTTATTCAAGGCAAATCATTTCCACAAAGTATTCTATACAATTTAAATTTTCTATGGAATATCAGAAAAATGTAAAACGAAACTAATTTTGAAAATCGAAAATAGAGATCTAATAAAAAGCAGCGGATGGAGATCCTGCATGCGAATAATTAATGAAGAGCCTGTTGATTCCTTGTCATTATAATATTGTGGAAAATTCTTATTTTTCTCAACTTTGTTTGAACAATTAGAAGACAATGTTTTCAAATCGGAGACAGGTTACGTCACGTCTACAATTCCACAACATGATCTCATTATTTCAATAGAGTCAAGAATTTAATTCCATCGCCTCGTTTTTATAAACTTCTCTATTCTTTATGTTTTACATTATAATCGCCCTTTTAATAATTATGTAGATTCTTAAGTAAATTTATTCATTTCTATCAAGAAATGAGTTGATTTTCGCTATTGAATTAGCAAGTATCTCAATTTTCCAAATTATGAATTTTCTACTGATATTTGGTGGCTCACTTTCTGCTAATTAAAACTGTAAACATCACTAGGAATTATATAATTTCACCAATTTTTATTTAGAGAGACTTCAATGTATCGTTTGCATGGAAAAAGAAGTTGTACAATTATAATATCCTTCTTCAGGCACTCAAGTTCATACTTATTCAAGCTGATGCTTATTCAAGGCAAATAATTCCTACAAAGTTTGCTCAATTACTGCAATATTCTATGGAAAATAAGGAAAATATACAACCGAAAAAATGTATGAAAATATGAAGCGGAACTCTGTGGAAAAACGCGCATTAGGACCCTCAATATGCATGATTAAATTATAACTTATATTGGTCCATTATAATTTCAAGATTGTGAAAAATTGTTATCTTTGTTCCTAACTTTGTTCAAATAATCAGAAGGCGAAGTTGTTATATTGAAGACATAGTCAAAGACGTTACACCTTCGCACTTTATTATTGGACTTTTTTATTTTTGACGTATTTCATTTCTATAACCTTTGTTTAATCATTATATATATTCCTCTATAATTTTTTTACCAAGCAATTAGTTCTCTACTATGCAGAATTAGGAAATATCTCAACTACTCAAATTACTAATTTTCTACTGATTTTTAGTGGCTTATTTGCTAATCAAATCTGTAACATTTACCAGTAATTTAGTTGAATTTTACCAATTTAGATATAACCCTCCGTCTACAGACAGGGGCTTTCAAGGGATACAAGATTTTTCAAACTAGGATATCTCGTCTACGGGAAAGGATTTTTATCCGAAAGTGTTTAAACAATTACACTATCAACAATCAGGCTATGTAGTAAATGCTTTCAGAATAAGTAACCCAGCGTCTTATTAGTTCTTTGGAAGGAAAAAACAGTTCAAGAATTGGCTCGGACTTAAAAGACCCTGTCTGTAAACGGAAGGTGGGAAAAAAAGTCTTTAAACCGAGGGTTGAATAGCAAAAAGCTAAAAACTGAAAATTTGATACCTGTTTTCATCGTGCCTAATATTAGGAAACTCGATTTTCTTGAAATTTTGTTATTAATCTATGGCGTAATTTAAAACTTTTTCCTTTTGTGATATTTTCTCATACGGCACGACTTTCTTTACTTACAGCCTCATCAACAATATATTTTTTATGAATCTCCGCTCCCCTCAAAGCCATAATTTTTAAATTATCAAGCAATGTGCTGCCGCAATGATGAGCAAAATTTATAAAAAATTTTACTCACAGCATATTTTGCTAAACTTATGAACATTATGTTGAAACCAAAAAGTAGATATCGGACTAAGTAGAGAATTGATAATAAAATAATGGTACAAAGATCAGTCGAATCTCGCTCAGGTGATTGCAAAGAACTCTATTTTTTCCAAGTCCGGTTACCGAATCATAATTATGTATTATAAGATCTTCTAGAATAAAGACAAATTTAACACGAAGAATCAAAAAAAAAATATTCTCTTCTAACATTTTCTGGATGGCGACGTGACGTCTACCTAAGATATGTATTTAAGTGAATTTATTGCAGAACAGAAATAAAAATATAGTCCAACGATATAATCATGTATGGATCATTTTGATTTTTCTTTTCAAACCTGCAAAGAAAGCAATTCATAACCGTTTTGTTGAACTGGAAAATTTGTATTCAAGAAATGAAAAATCTAGACGATTCCCTTTTCAAAATCGTAATTTTTGAACAACAATCCATGAAGAGAAGTTTTCATTCGATAGGAAGATTTATTTTTGCTTTCAAGAGATGTAACCTCTATATAGATAATGCACACCTTTTATATTTTTCTGAGCAATAGATTCTGGAGAACAATCGTGCGAATATTTCCATTTTTTAAAAAGAATTGCAAGAAGCCAAACGTTGCATTCTTGCTCAGAGATGCTAAGAGTGATCTTATGAGAAATAATGTTCAATAAGTAATGAAATCGTTATAAAAATGGTTTTAACAAAAAGTGACCATGGTTTCGCAAAAACTCCCAAGATATTCTTGATCAGGGGACTCTTTCTCACCTTTCCATCATTGCATACAGAAGTTTTAGTGGCGACTTGATTATATTTGAAGAAATATCTCTTTTTACAGTCGAGAGTCAAATGCAGCTTTAGAGTTTCCATGTTGCAGCAGCGTCGTGTTCATTGCTGCCGACTCAACACTCAACGGACCCAAGTCCGATTCCTGCTGGAGGCGGATTTTTTATTGAATTTTTCCGTTTCAGGTTCATAAAGATTTTTAAATCATTGTATGAATAGTTTGACTTTAACATTTATAACAATAACAACATTTATCATAATTCAAGCTGATTAAATCAAATTGTTCATGCAGAAAAATGTTTACTACAATTAAAGCACAAACTATGTTATTGCAGTCGTGTATGGTGTAGGCCAAATCAATATGCATTTCAGTGAGTGACATACGTTTTTGCTTCAAATTTTCAAGAATTTGATATGAGGAAATACTTTTTTTAATCCATAAAACAATTGATTGAATTGAATAAAACAATTGCTTGCTTGAATATTTTTTTACTTGCCACCAGTAACCTTTTTCACAATGCATGAGTCTTGTAATTACTATAATTTGTAATTATTTTTGGTTCATTTTTAATGTATTTTTGCTGTTGTGAAAATATGAACATTTTATTGAAAATGCATCTTTATAAATTGAAAGTTACAATATCTGGCTAATGATTAAACTGTGATTAATTGAATTATTTTTCAAAAATTCAAGCATTTGGTAAAGGCCTTTTTGTTTGTTCGAATATTCATCCTTCATGTAGACAAGTTATTTTTACTATTAGGTTAAAAGTTCAACTATGTTGTTGGAAATTTGTCGCTCCTGCTGGAAAGTTCAACTATTTGGTTTTTAATGATACTGACTGGTTGAAAATAATTTCTTTTTTGTTTGTTGGTATTATCAGTTATTTCAAAGATAAAATGAGGGAGAAGTCAATTAAAATTTTGC